>JAKSZP010019093.1:0-39643 GCA_022478985.1 Massospora cicadina
TCTTATGCTACATAATGGCAGTACCTTAGTTAAGCAAGACTTAACTGATTATGATATTTATGTTAAGCTTTCTGTCTGTCAGTGGCTAGTTTCATAGCTCCTAAAATAATTATAAAGGCTTAAATATTTTCTATACCTGGACATACTTATCCTTGAAAGTAAGTTTATAAGGGATCATGGGTGCAGAAAATGTGTAAAGCTAAAGTAAAATGTTGTTTGTCTTCAGAGGGCTCAGTCTCAAGTACGCGGCCTTCAAGTGAGTGAGGCACATCTGTTGACTAAGGTAATTGTGACCCTCTCAAGGATTTTATCCAATTAGTTCATATGACTGATGGACGCATTAGTACCTATACTCCTGGTAAAATTTAGACATTTTTTTATAATCAAGTTATCGCGTTTTCACTGCACATAGCTTTTGTTGTCCCTATAGATTCTGTAATCTTTTAGTTGTCTGGGCAAGTCTGCAGTTAAAGAACTTTTGATGGGTTCCTCGGTTTTAATCCTGTCTGAAAACATTATGTAAATAATGGAATTCCATTGCAAAGTGCTTCTAAGGTCCAATTGGAATTAAAATAATTCTCTTAGTATCCATTCCACTTCCACAGGTCATTCCTCTCATTTGGTGTTAAAATCTCATATTTGGGATTCCTGTTCTTTGCTTTATAGTGGACTAATGTGCAATGGAAGGCCAGGAAGTCCAGAGGCCCTTTGAGGCTGGGAGGTCCTTTTGATCAAGTATGTCTTTTGGGGCTCTCAGGCCACAGGTGGCACTTCTAAGTTATATACATTCTAAGTTATAAATATGGCCTTTTCATCAAGCTGTCATCTCCAATCGACCAAACCCTCATTTTAAATCTTAGGTTCTTCATTGTTCAATTAACCTAGCCAAAAATTTAGCCACAGCCTGTTATAATTATTAATATATGGTTGTTAAAGCATTGTGATTTTATGGTTGACTTCACAAAATAATTATCCTATAACTCCAATGTCAACTTTTATAGTCTGGCTTTGTAACTCATGTAATGCTCTCTATATATCCTGGAAGGCATCTCATATTTAATGAGCGAATTTAGAGGCAATCTCATATAGGTTAATAAGGTGATAATTGAGATGTAAATAAGACTAAATTATCTTTAATTTACATTTGATACATTACCAAAAGTTACATCTGATAATGGAGAGCCATATAAAAAATCTAGAGGAAGTAATTGGGTTTGGTGACTACCACTTCTTTACTTGAGAGTTGCAGTCATGTACAAGTATATAAGGCTCTTATTAATAATGGCTCTACTATTCAAACCAAGTTTGTAATGTTTCATATTTAAAATATTACACAGTCTGTGTGACCTTACTGGTTAAATATAATAATTAAATGGTGACAGGAGCTTAAAATTAAAACTATTGTTTCTCTATATTGTAATTTCTTGTACAGTTATTGAAATCTCTAGTTTTGGAGCAATCACTTATTATTTAACTTATGCTTACATTCATTTTATTGAGTTATCATTGTGTAAATTACCCTTCAAGAAGGTTTGTCTTTACCTGGTAGCCTAATAAGGAATCCTGACAGTAAGCATCAATATTATGAATTTGGGAGTTGTTCAATGGTACTTTGAGTGCTTTAAGATTATTAGTCTATAAAGCGACGCAAGCTTCTTTGTGATATAACTCTATTAGCAAAATATGAACTATAAAATTAATTACTAGTTTTAATTTAGATATAATTTAGAGTATTTAATAAAAACTATAGATTTATATAGGGTGGCGAGAGATTGATTTACATCTCAAATTTCAGGTCCCTTATGAAACAAAATTCTTCTTAATTCTAGAGGAGCTTTATATTAGTTTAGGATGCCAATGCTTTTGCTCTAAATAGGTGTTTCTTCTAATTTTAAATATAATAATGTTCTATGTCAGTTTTGGGTTCATTTTCTTATTTTTAGTTAGGTTAGCAATATCTGTTGATCAGGATAAGTTCATCAACGTCACAGTATATATATAACCTAAGTTAGTTACTTTATCTCCTGCCGCAGGTATTCCAGGTTCACATTCATATTAGGCTTAGATGGATACATCTTCATTATCTAATAACTAAATTGGTAGGATATAAAAGTGCTACTAGATAGTGAACCCAATACAAGAGATGACTTTCAGCCTATCTACAAAAAGTACTAAAAATAGGGGCCATCAAATAATTCTACAGTTCCATTAATAAAATTAGTAAATGGAGAGAGAAAAAGCTGTTGGACGCCCATGGCATTTGCTTAGATCTTTACTACCCTGGAAGTGAAATTCGCTTGTTATCACACAATAGAACCAGAAACATCCAAGTTTTGTTGAATATATTGATATAAAACTTATATGTAGCCTTAATCTTTTTGAGAAGGAAGGGTGGCCACCACAACCAATTTCAGATATCAGAATATCAGACATGATGGGAAAGACAATAATTATTCCACTCTCACAACAGTATCGATGATTAGACCTGAGGTGGGGTTAAAGAAGTTACATAAATTAATTATAAGTCAGCATGATGACCTATGTTCGCTTAACTTTAGAGGTTGACTCACTGCTTAGGGGATCTTATCCACGCAGATTAGGCACCAGACAACCTTCGCTAACATCACAACTGTTTTCTTTAAGCAAATTCTCCTCAGATGCTACCCCTTGGTGCATTAAATTACTTGGCTAACTTGTTTGCGCTCTTAGAAAACCTCTTGTTACTCTATGACATTATTGACAAACGTGGCATACATTGGCCTTCGTGACTTAACATAAACCTTTACAACCTCTTCCTACCGTTATCAGCACCAAGATATTGATGAAAGAGTGTCTTCTTCAAAACGTTGATCCCATAATAAACACTGGCGATTACATTAGATTGGTTAATCCCAGACTGGATACTGGAAATTACTAACTTGACACAACACAAGTTAAATGAAAAAGATAAACTTAAGATCTTGTATATAGAAATTTTATTAGAATCAAAATTGAAGTCTTATAAACTTCAGGTGAAATTCAAGATGTAAATGAATGTAATATTTCAAAAAATAGGTAAAATTTTAGGGTTTTAATAGAGGATTTTAAGTAACTTCTAGTAATACGGCGTCTGATTGCTGCTTTAGCTTGTTCACTCATTTGTTATATTTCTTGTATGCATGAGCTCATTCTCACGGAAGTTACTCATATATCTGGGTGCTCAGGGGCATATATACTAGATCCCGCTTCTAAGTTTTCACTTATTTTTGCTCCTGCTGAGATTAATTAATTACCAGATCTGGTAATATGCTTCTCAACATAGGATTTGAGTTATAACGCTCCTACAATGCACCTCGCATTGTGGCGTCATGTCAATTGGGAATTGGGAGACTGCCCATTTTAGCAATATTCATGTTCAAACTTCTGATACTGTTGTTGGCGTAACTCAGTTTTCTCATCAGAGCATCATCAGTGGAATTCAAATTATATCAGCCCTGAAGGTTTAAAAGGGGTCAAAATTCATATAAATATTAAGCAGCATTGATGTCTTCTTTAAGTAAATCTTCCAAATTGGTGAACAAATTATCTCACATGGCATCACAGTTGTAAGGAAAAATTATTTTGCCCATTGGTGCCTATAAAAAGATATCTTTCACTCCATCCGCAATGGCCTAGTTGCCAGTACTGCCAAGAGTTTGGTTAGTAATGTTTAAACTTCACTGGTTGTGGTCTGACCAGAAGCACCACTCGCAGGCTCATCCATGACACTCCCTCTTCCAAGATGAGACCTGGGGAATGATTGAAGGTGCTGGACATGTACTCTGTTAAAAACGATGTTAGTATTGTCATTACGAAGGATTATTCCACTCCTCTTTTGATTAAAAGGTTTAAGGCCCAGTCTAAATGACTGGAATTTCTCTATTTGTCTTCATCTCAAGGGTTTGTTTAACTTTTGTCTACAATACTGACTTTGGGTAACTTGGTTCTTCTCTGACTCTCTCTTAAGCTATGAGGGAGGACAGCTTCAATGTTGCTTAGGACTTCTAAATGAAATCTGATCACCTCTTCAGCCAAATCCTGTTGGTAGCTTCCAATTGGTAGATTTCTTCTATCAGCTGATATTATTGGATACAGGAGGGTAAGTAGCGCAGCCTTTCGCCCAAACAGGGCCTTGAAAAGGTTATTCCAATTGCACGATGGTGGCTTAACCATTAAGCCAGCAGTGCTAATAGGAAAACTGGTCCCACTTCGATTTGTAATTTAAAGCCATCTTCTTTAAAATTTCTCCTAAGGTCCTATTGACTCTTTCAACATTTCCATTGGATGAAGTGTAAGGGGTAATGAACATCTGTTTTATCCCTACTAAATCCATTAATTTCATCACCACATCAGAGATAAAGTGTTTGCCATTGTTTTATAAGATAGTTTGAGGGCATACATGTCTTGTAATCACCTAGCTGTACAATAAATGGTAAGTGGAGTTTGCTGTATACATTTTGACCGCAGATGCTTCTACCCACTTAGTGAAGAGGTCAATTGTCACTAGAATGAACTTGGCGCCACTGGATGCTGTTGGCAATGGTCCCACCACGTCAATAGAGACATTGCTGAATGATGCAGTGGGTGGAATGGGTGTAAACTCGAATCTCTTTAAGTGGGCAAAAACTGGTGCAGGGTTCACAAAACTCTAATGCTTGGTGTACTTCATCAGATATGCATTCCCTGTAAATCCTCTCCTTGAGGTAAGCCACGTCTTTTGAAATAATCCATGACCCACATGTTTGTGATCATGTTGGGAATTCAACTGCAATGACTGAAATTACTCAAGATCAAGATTTAGTACCACAGTCTAATGAGATTGTAAAATCCCCAATGATTATATCTGATTCTCAGATAGACTGACGATCAACCCTTCAGAGTTATTAGCCTCCTCTAAAAGATGAGGCTAAGCAATCTGATGGGGCAAATTATCACACAAGAAGGTCGATCTCATCTAATAAGAACCTTATCAGATCTGACCATCACAGCTATAGCAATAACAATCAGCAATATTGGTCATTTTATAGGAAAGATCTTACCTCAGGTGAGCCTGAAAATCCTCATGAAGAATAACTAAATCTACCCTTATAATTATCCCTCATTTCTAACTAATAATGTACTCTCTATATTTGTCTCGCGTAGCTCAAATTTTGTTCTATTCATACTATATTCTGAATTTCCCATTGGAATCAATTATAGCAACAGAACTAATAACTTTTTTGCACTTGCATCTATTTTTGTTTTATCCATAGAACTTATAAATTTTGTACCCTTTGTAGTGCCTGCTTATCATACTTTCTATTGAAATTCCAATACTTGTGCTCCCTGCCAGGCCTGCTTCCAAGGCTACCTGGTGAAAACATACTTTAACAACGATGAATATGTCTAGAAAAGAAAGCCCCTCTTCTGAGAAATCAATGAGTATCACCCAATGTGTACACTCCAACAGGCAGGAGATGCCTTCTGCTAATATTGATAATCTTAAATTTCGAGCTTCTATGGACTTGCCATTGAGGGCTTTGACCAAAATAATTATCAAATTCAAGCTGCAGACGTAGAAGAAACGGTCAAAGGCTTTATAAGGGGGCTATCCAGCCTGGTGTCCATACTAATTAAGAATGAGCGTCTAAAGTTGCCACTAATATGATGGACTTATACAATAGAGCGGTTTTACAACATATTGAAGTTGGATCAGCTAGAACTGAGCAGTACCTCCAGCAGTACGTACATCCTGCTATTCATCACATACTCAGATTTTGGAGTTGCATCATCTCGAGATACAACACCAGTTGACCCTGACACAACAATTTCATTCTCATCATCCTCATTCTATGAGATGGCTTCTAACTTTGGTTAGGATAATTGAGAAGCTATACTCAATAATATAAGGGAAATAAACGATCTACATCTTATTTGGGGAGAATTGATAATGGAGTTGTGGGGTACATCGGCCAAGAAGTAACTCAGCAGGTTAGTGATATCGCTAATCTTATTCACCACCAAATCACTACCCTTGAGGATGAGATTACTAGACAACTGGGAATATTGTGGGCCCAACATGAGGAGCGCTTTGTTGAGCTTGACAGGCTACTTTAACAACCTGTCCAAATTGTTGATACTATCAGAGAAGCTGGACCCAGCCCTGCTGGTCCTCTTGGACCTCTGAGACCACCTATTTTTCCTTCAGTAACCCTGGGACCTCCTGGTGAATGAGGTCCTCAAGGCCCTTCAGGTCAACAAGGCCCACCTGGGCCTGCAGGTCGCGATGGTTCGCAAGGACCCTCTGGACCCCCTGGTCCCCCTGGCTCCTCACTTCCAATGCATAATTCTGAACCTTTGAGTCTACTATTATTAAGAGTACAGGCGCGAGAAACCCAATCCTGAGCCATATCTCAAGGGTGTTTTTTATCCTTAGAAGGCCTTCTGACTGACCCAGATACTCTTTATCCAACTTATTGGATGGCGTGGATAATGCTCATCATCTATGCGATGCTAACCAAACTATTTAAGAAACCCAGTTTGCAATTTTAAATGCTTCCATTGAATGGTTAACTGCCAAATGTGGAGTACATAAGAACAAGCAGGAAGAGATGAACACTGCGATTTCTAGCTTAAATCAACCGCCTGCAAATGATCATCTTGCTCAATGGGTTCAAATTTTAAAAGAGGACCTCAATCATTTAAGGCAACAAGTTGGCTGATTCCCACTCAAGCTCATATCCCAGATTCCAAACCCTCTGAAGCTGATCCGGTCATGGTATTGGGTGTACATGTCTTGAGCAATGAACCCACCACATTCAAAACTACCTTTAAAGATAAGTTTGAGCTGGGTTAAGGTAACATCCATTCTTTTCTATTTGTCTAAGAGCGGGAAATGGATGGGGTGACGGATCAACAGAAAGTTTAGCACATTACTTCTTGTATAAGCCAGTTCACTTAAGAAATCATGGTTCCTCACCTTAAGGTTTGCAATACGTGGGCTCAAGTGAAAATCGCCCTTATTAAGGAATCCAGGAGTGATCAAATCCTATCTAACCAAAAGCAAGCCTTTATGAGCATCCAAATCAAGCGAGGAGAGTCAATCCAAGATTTTTCTAAGAGATTCTATCATGAGGCCCAGACTCTTGCTACTTGCAATTGTATTACTGTAGATGATGCCATATCAGCTGTAATGAGTGCGTTTGCTTCTCATACTCAGTTGCTACTGCATTTAAAATCACTTAAAAGAAATTTCAGATATATTCTTGACATCTAAGAGGCGCTTATGGAGAATTCAAAGGTGTGGTCCACCTAACCTCCACTAATAATCCTCATTCTTATATCCATGTGATGCCGCCTAGACCCAAAACTAAACCAAAAAAGGAGCCAAGCAACTATTGTGGTCTTGTGGGTCATATGGACTTTCAATGTTGGAAAAAACAAGTGGAAGAGTCAAAAAAGAGGAGTCATCATAGGGCATGAGGCTCCCTGTGCTGACCTACCTCCTGTGCCTCCATCGAAATCTTTTAACACTCCTAAAAACTGTTATGTAATATCCGCTCCTAGTGAACTTGATCTCCCTGATGAATTAGCCAGCAAAGATACTATTTCTTCTTACACTTCTATTTCTTCTTCTAATTCAATTTGATTGGTTAGTCCCTTGATATTTTCAATCCCACACTTTGGCACTGATGTGGCCCAGGTGGAAGTCATAGTGCACAAGGTGAAAGTTTTGGCTATAATTGATATGGGATCGCCCATAAATGTAATCTCGTCCAGGCTTATGAAAAAAATAAAAGTGACGACGGAATTAAACAATTCTAAAGACTATTGAACTGCTGATCCTTCATACACTAAATATATAGGAGATTATTATTCCCTTCCAATGCGCTTTGGAAAGGTGGTTGTTTCAGACTCTGCAGTAGTGTTGGACAACAACTGCTATGACTTGCTTTTGGGAACCAAATTTCTCATTGATTTTAGTGCGATAATCAGTCTTAAGGGCAATTACCTTTCTTTAATTGGGTACCAAGTACCTTTAATTTTACAAAATGTCCCCAATAGCAAAGGCAAACTCAAATGATGTGTTTTCTAATTGGAATATCCCACTTCTATTTCTCGTCTTAAGTACCAAATTTTGGGACCAAGGACTATAATTCCGCCTCCATCAGCTTCAGCCTCTGAAGGGGTGCCTTTATATTCTATCAATCCAGTTACTATTCCTCCAAAATCTCAAGTCATAATTGATACTGGAGTATAAGTATTTTTACCCGCTATCATGTATTAGAGATCACCAGTAACGAAAATCCCTCTCATTTGGAGGCTTTAACCTGCCCCAGTATCCTTGATCCCACTTACAATGGGACTGTTAAAGTCTTACTAGCTAATCTCACCTCTCGGCCTATGCAATTCAATTGAAATAATCTCATCGCCTATGTGCGCCTACTCGTTTGAGTGAAATTTTATCCATCTCAGAATGTGGGGATTTACGTGATTTTAGGTTGGAAGATCCAACTATCATTGCTAGAATTGACATCGAATTTGGAGATTCACTCACTCCTGAACAACAGCATGAAACTGAGGCTCTGATTGAAGAGTATGTGGATATAAATTGCCAAAAGCCTGGAAATTTTGGGCTAATGAAAGAGGTGCAGCATCAGGTGAAGTCCAGGGATACTCCCACTATATGAGCCCAGCCCTATTGCAAATCTAAAGTTGAGGAGGCTCAGGTCTCAGTGTAATTGAAACCACTCCTAGATGCAGGGCTACTAACGCCTTCTAAGAGTCTATGGGCTTCTCCTCTAATACTTATCTGGAAAAAGGATGGGGATCATAGAGTGGTTATGGACTATTGTCGGTTCAATGCTGTTACACAAAAGGATTCTTATCTACCTCACATTGATGATTCATTGAGACTATTGTCTGGGTCACAACTCTTCTTGGCTATGGATCTTGCGAGTGGCTATTAGAAAATTGACCTGGCTCCGGAAGACCATCAAAAATGTGCCTTAATCTCTAGTGAGGGGTTATTTGAGCCTACTCATATGCCGCAGGGGCTTTGTAATGCCCCTGCTACTTTCCAATGAGCCATGGATGGCTTGTTTGAGGATTTGAAACTTTTTGTGTTTTGGTATACTTAGATGATGTTACTGTTTTCTCTCCCACATTTAACGAGCATTTGGCTCATTTAAAGGAAGTATTTGGTCGGATGAGTTGCACTTCACTTAAGCTAAAACCATCCAAGTGTGCTTTTTTCAAAACTAAGATGGAATTCTTAGGCCATAAAGTTGATCGCAATGGGATTTTACCCTTATCTAATAAGATACAAGATATTTTGGACATGCCTGTTCCTATAAGCTTGCGTGATATTCAAGTGTTTTTAGGGATGGTTGGTTATTACTGGCAATTTATTCCCCATTTTCTGAGATTGCGGAGCCTTTGGAGTACTTATTGCACAAGGAAGTCCCTTTCATATGGGAAGAATTGCAGCAGCAGGCTTTTTTCTTTTGCGCCAAGCCTTAGTTAGTGCATCAATTTTTGCCCATCCTGATTTTTCCAAACCTTTTTATCTTATTTACCAATGCCAGTGGCTTTGCTATTGGGACATTCTGGCTTAACATGATACCAATTTGGTTGATCACTCTTTGCATACTATAGTAAAACCCTTTCTAAGGCAGAACGCAATTATAGCGTTACCAATAGGGAATGCCTCGCAGTCTTATCCGCCATCAAGCATTTCTGCCTTTACCTCTATAGCAAACATTTCACTATTGACACGGATCACGCTTTCTTGAAATGGTTGCAACAAATGAAGGATCCTTATGGGCTTTTAGCTAGATGGGCGTTAAAGCTCCAGAATTATGACTTTACAATTCAACATCATGCTGGAGCTATACACCAAAATGCTGGTGGACTTTCTCAATTGCCTATACTAACGTTATTCTCTGCTGAGGAGGATCATATCTATGACCTGATTGGTAGACCTGAGCTCTAGTATTTTGAATCTAAGGATGTTATAGCGAAACTACAATCCTTAACCAAGGATACTCAGGTTAAAGAAGGTTCTTTATACAAGAAGTTGGGATCTAAATGGTTGCCTTTTATTCGGCCCTCTGCGAGGACTGAAGCTATTCTGGAAGCTCATCAAACTGTAGGGCATTGACTGTCACTAAGACCTTATAGCTGTTGAAAACCATTGTTACTTGGATAACATGCTGGAATCTGTACATGATGTTTTGGAGACTTGTATCACTTGCCAACAACAACAAGGTTGAAATTTTATGTACCAACATAAAATTGTGGGACCTTCAGAACCTTTTTCTACTATGAGTATCGATGTGGTGGTCCCTCTCCCTACTGCCACTTATGGAAGCTAATATTATATTAGCTATCAACCATTTTACCAGATGAATTGAAGATATTTCTGTTTCCATGGTCACCGCTAAGGCTACTGCGACCTTCCTTTTTAAACAAGCTTTCACCAGGCATGGTAGCCCAAAAATTCTATTATTGGATAAAGAGACCAACTTCATTTCTCAGGTGGTATCTGATCTTACTAAGTTAATAGGTACCTATCATTCATTTACTTCCCCTTACAATCCTTCTACTAATGGTGTCGTTGAATGTGCAAATGGTACCCTTGTAGCCATTCTTTAAAAGATGGCCTCCAATGATCTTAGTAGATGGAATCTCTATTTACCTAGTGCGATGTTAGCCTATAGGGTTAGCTACCATCATATAATTGGAATGTCTCCTTTTAAGGCTCTTTATGGTTGGGATCCTATTCTACCATCAAGTATACAACCTATACTTGATGCTGCTAACCCAAAAACTACTAATTTAGCTATGAGGAGATTAGCTGATGAAATCGTCTGAGTAAAAGCTCTAGCTTTGAGTTCCCTTGCTGCTACCACCTTAAAAGAGGGAACTAGAACCAACGCTAGTAGACCTACGCTACCTGATTATCAAGTCAGGGATCTTGTACTCTTCTATCATCATAGACTGGGAGGAAGGATTCACAAACTTGACACCTTATGGGCTGGTCTTTACCATATTATTTATCATCAGGGTATTGAATACTCCATTGCAGCTATTGATACTGGCACTGTTATCAATAGAGTTCATAGTAGGTTTCTTCATAAGTATGTGCCCCCTAGGCAAGATCTTGAGGGGGGAATTGTTAGGGATTTAACTGCGATAACCAAAATTACTACAAGATTGATAATTTGTATCTCAGTCTAATGAGATTGTAAAATCCCCACAGGAGATATCCAACTCTCAGATAGACTGATGATCAACCCTTCAGAGTTATCAGCCTCATCTGAAAGATGAGGCTAAGTAATCCAATGGGGCAAAACATAACACAAGAAGGCCAATCTCATCTAATAAGAACATTATCAGATCTGACCATCAAATATATAGCAATAATAATCAGCAATATTGGTCATCTAATAGGAAAGAACTTAACTCAAGTGCAGCCCAAAAATCCTCACGAAGAACTACTCAATCCACCCCTATAAACTTCCCTCATTTCTAACTAATAAAGTCCCTTTATTTTTGTCTCACTTAGCTCAATTTTGGTCTATTCATACAGGATTCTGTATTTCTGGTTGGAATCAATTATAGCAATGGAACTAATAACTTTGTTGCACTTTTGTCTATCTTTGCTATAGCCATGAAACTAATAATTTCATAGCCTATGCAACGCCTGCTTATTGTAATTTCTATCGATTTTCCATTAAATCGTCCATCATTGTCCTCATTTTATTACTGGGATAGATGTAGGAACACCATTTGTCTTGAACTAAATTTTGCAGATTTCCATTGGCACTCCAGGTGTCTTTAAAAATCTGAGAAGGACGTCTTGTCCTCTTCTGTCTCATCCTGCCAAACTTTTTCAGGGAGCCTAATTAGGTCATACAGGCGATCACTCTCTGGAGCCTACAGAGTGGAATATAGGTAGTCTTGAAAAACCATCCTTGTTAAGATGTTTAGATCCTGCTCAATTCATGATCTTTAGTTTTTAACCTTGCAGAAGTACAGCCTAATGGTCAAGGCGTCCATCTGGATTCTTTAAGGTTTTTAGTCAGCGGAGTGACGCATGATCTATGACTACTTTGAAATGTACTACATAATGATGAGCCTAAAGTGCTTGACTGTTCTGATTACTACTAGGCATTCACGTTTGTAAATTGTGTAATTCCTTTCTGCCTTGTTGAATGCTTTAGAGTAATAATCAGTTGTTTAATCTACTATATTATCATCTTGTTGGGTTAAGATTGCAACAAGTCCCACGTCATTGGAGTCAGTTTACAAGTAGAAGCTCTTATTAAAGTTTGGGTATTTCAAGATTGGTGCTTCTACCAATCATGCCTTCAACTCTGCAAATGCCTGATCCTGCTCCAAAGCTCCACTCAGACTTTGTTTCTTTAGTCTGGAGGTAGTTAAGGGGAGCCGTCAAATCCATGAAATGAGGGATGAACTGCCTGTATTATTCCACCATTACTAGAAACACTTAAACGTTGCTCATACTCTTGGGCAGCTCCATTGTTACAATCTCGTTCACTTTTCCATCCTGAGGCTTAATTAAAGCTGGGCTAATCTCATGCCCAAAAATTTTAAGCTGCCTCTTGAGGAAGTGAATTTGCTTCGCTTCAGATTCAAGTTAGAAGCGCGCAGCCTCTTAAAGACCTCCCTGAGGTGCTGCAAATGTTCATGAAAAGTGCAGCTGAACACTGTGATGTTGTTGAAATATATCAGAACATTCAATAAATTAAGATCACCGAAGATGTGATCCATTGCTCGTTGGAAGGTTGCAGAGGCATTGCAAAGCCCCTGCGGCATCCTTGTGGGTTAAACATCACTTGGCTACTGATTAAAGCGCATTTCTCCTGGTTCTCGGAGGAGAGCTTTATTTTCCAGTATCCACTGTCTAGATCCATAGCTGAAAAGTAGTTAGAGCCACCCAGGTGCTTCAAAGCATCATTGATGCGCAGCAAAGAGTATGAGTCCTTCTTGTTAATCTCGTTTTGGGCAATGATAGTCCATGACAACACTGTGGACCATCCTTCTTGAGTACCATCAGCAAGGGAGATGCCCATGGGCTCTTGGATGGAAGGATTAGCCCTGCTTTGGCTAACTAATTGAGCTCTTGCGCAATGACTTCATCTTCTCTTTTTGTACATCAATAAGGGTTAGACTTGAAGGGTATAGCTGGACTGATGTTTATCTTATCAACCTCCCCTTTACACAGGCCATAGTCATTTGGGCCATTACTGAAGATGTCGTTGAACTCATCCAAAAGTTCGTCTAACCCTTTCTGCTGCTTGGGGTTACATCCCCAAAACTGATATGTCAAAATCTTAGATTGCATATATGGACTCAATATATTGGCAACTGGTTAGGCGGATCAGTGCAACAACTGTTCCCTTTTCAACTTTAATCGACTGGGCAGTATTGCTCCCCAGATCAAAGCTTAGCTCTCCTGAGTGAGTGATGTCATAGAATCCTGGAACACTCTGGGTTCTTGCTCTTAAATTCCTTCTCAACTGTACTTTCAACTTTGTGATAGGATTAATCTTAACGCTGATAGACAAAATCATTCTTCTTTGATCCCCTGGTTGGATCTAAGCTTTCAATTGCTCTTAAATGAATATTTTTCAGCACTCACATTAGGCAGTAATTGTTTTACAGCTTTTTCAGTTAAGGTGTAATGAATTGGATAGATTGATTGATCTTTTTTGACCAAGCAAGTATGCTTTAAAAAGGTTAAACGTCCTCATCCTTGTAAATTAGGGGGATCTGGTAGCTTAAGATTCTAACCATACTTGTAGTAAAGTCAATCTTTGCCGTAAACTCTCGAAAAACTGGGTCCCAATCAGGAAATCGTAGTGGTCGTTGTCCAACACTACTAAGAGTGCCATCAGGACCATGCGCCCAGATCATAAAGGTAAGCCATTTTAAACTCCTAAGGTTCAGGTGATGTCAGGTCCTGAAGTACAGTATTTCGCATTGTAGTCAATGTTGGGCATAAACTTGAGCTTTTTCATAAGTTTGGAGGATATAATGTTCACTGAAGCCCTAGTGTCCAGTACTGCCAGCACACGCATCTACTGGATGATAACTTTCAACTTAGTTACTATATAGCTGAAGGGGTTTCCAGAATCCAGGACGTCAGTGGCAGAGTCCTCAAATTGCTTCAAAGTAACAGGGTTTTGGAGATGGTAGTGTAATCACCATTTGATAACATATTCTTGAAGGTAGACGCGACCAACTGCTCTCCTTTTTCATTGGAATTAATCACTTGGGTAGGCTTATTTACTTGGGCCGTATAGGTATTGTTTGACTCAGATCCATATGCACTGTGAACTCTTAATCTATCCAGAACAGCCACTGTTCTAGGAGCCCCTAACACATGGTAACCCGCACTAGCCAAGTCTTTATCATCATGGTCGTTCTTACCCTCAAAGTGGAGATTTATTTAATTTATGATATTAGTTGTGTCCTCTTTAGGGTTTGCTCCTTGGTTTTGGATGCAACTATTGGACAGAATCAAGCAAAGTTCACAGGTTGGTAACACTTATGGAACTTAAATTAGCAAAGTGGCAAGCATTCAGGCGCTTTGTTGCTCTTCTCCTTGTGCGGTTCAACCTTGTGCTTGTTAGTAAAACGGCCTTATTGACTTGTTGAGGGGGTGGTGTAGGTGCCATTGACTTGAAAACAGATTGGTATGTCACTTGTACGTAAAGTAGCACCTCTTTAAGTGCTTTAAGGGATATTGCACTCTTGACCGCAAAAGTCATGTGAATCTTCAGCATAGGATACATTCCAAGGAGCTTAACAAAACGTTTTTGGCGGTTGGAGGATGCATTGTTCTTGTTGTCCATAACTGTTGGGTCTTAAGGTAGAAATGAGAAGCGAAATTATGACAGACGCATTTTTGCCCATCTTCATTAACATGTTCTCTTGCTTCATATTCTGGAAATTCTGTTACTACCAATCTCAGAGATCAAAGTGCTCTTGACTTCAGTCTAAATTAACGCAGGTCTCAAACTCGTGCTGAGGATTCTTGAGCTTAGCAGGTCATGCATCCCTGTACCTGGAAAGCTGTTAAAATTTAGGGTTTTATCGGTTGCTCTCTGGTGCTTGATACCCTGAATTTTAACAATTTGCGCAGAAAAAAATTAATCTCTACTGCTGGAATAACTTCTTTTCTAGAAGACTTTGCCGACCACTTATATAAAAATAATAAAATATAAATATCACTAAAAAGCTGTTTTAATATAGTATTTAGTGGGCGCGATGGTTTAAAGAGAGACCCCTATTAATTGGCCGCTGCTTAGTATTAAGCAATTTGGGCTTCATAGTGAGACGACTGAAGAATTCAGTATAAGTACAAAACATCTGAATTAGGAAATATGAAGATTTGACCTATCAGATCTATTAAAACTCGCTTTGCTTCAGCAGAAGGGTTGTGAAAGGGACAACATTAGGTAGGACCAGTCCGTTATGTAAGGATTTGATATACTGGACCCAATACCCGTTGGGGAAGATTTTTGCACCTGTGGGGACCCCCTCTGAGGCTATAATTGGGGGTGGTCCCCATGTAGGCGGCTTGATTAAATTACTTATGGAACAAGGGTGACCTCAGATGGGTTCCTTGATTCCGCTGCTTTGTCAGAGCAATCAGACTACTGAATATCGTGCTATTTGGCCGAAATTTTTTTATAGATGTATTGCCCCGACCAAAAGGTTCCACTGAGAATCAGCCAGGGTCTTATGACCAATTCTGTCCGCATTATGAACTGAAGCACTCTTACTACAATATCAGACTTGTAATTGTCTGACACAAGCTTTTGGAAATTGCTAGCGCCACATAAAATATTCTTACATTTAGATGAAACAATCAATTTTCCCCTCTCCTGTTGTGTACAAGGTATTGAAATATGGCTTAAAGTTTGATCTATTAACATGATCAGTGTGCATCATAGTTGGCTGAGTAAAAGTTCTGACCAGCTGTTGTGCACATCTTTGAGCAATCCATGCAGATGCCTCATTTGAGTAGTAGTCGAGTACCTGTAGGCTCTAATGAAATGATCATTAGTGTTTTCAGACCTTCAATATTCTTGTCCATCGAGACTAGCATGTTTTCATGATGCTCCAAGCGCTCTCCATACTTATTAAGAGCAGTTATGGTTTCGCCATTCTATTTATCAACAAACAAGTCTCTCCTGAGGTTCTTGCCAGTAAATTATCTTGATAACTGTTGAGGGTCCTCTCACTATGGGTAGTGAGGCAATTCAAGCTCATTTAGTGGTCTCCTTGACACACTCAAAATCATTACGCAAATCGTTCTCTTAAAATTCAGGATATGAACTCTAGTGCGGTTGGTAAACTCATCCCTCACTTAAAGTTCAGAGGAATTATCTCCACTTCCTCCATGATACACCTCTAAATCCGCATCTTCTTAAGGCTTCTCAGAAGAACTTTCATGATCATCGCTAGGTCATGATTGTGCCACTCCTGTAGTGAATACCATACTATATGCACAGACCTCAGCCCACTTAACTTTAGAGGTTGACTCACTGCTCAGGGGATCTTCTCCATGAAGATTAGTCACCAGACAACCTTCTCTAACACCACAACATTTCTCATTAAGCAAACTCTCCTCAGATGCTACCCTTTGGGCCATCAATCGCTTAGCTAACTTGATTGCGCTCTTGGAAAACTTCTTGTTACTCTATGAATTTCTTGACATACTTGGCATACATTGGCCTTCATGACTCAACATGACCTTTCCAAACTCTTCCTACCGTTATCAGCACCAAGTATTCGCGACAGAGTGTCTCTTAAAAATGTTAATACCAGACTAAACACTGGCAAAAACTTTAGATTGGTTAATCCCAGACTGGATACTGGAAATTACTAACTTGACATATCACAAGTTAAAGCAAAGAAATAAGCTTAAGATCTTTTAGAAAGGATTTTAATAGAATAAAAAGTGAAGGGCACCACTAGTACTAAAAATAGAATAAAAAGTAAAGTCCTATATACTACAGGTAAAATTTAAGATGTAAATGAATGTGATATTAAAAAATAGGGAAATTTAGGGCTTTTTAGAGGAATTGTAAGGATCCTTTAGTCAGACAGCGTCTGACTGCTGCTTTACTTGTTCACTATTTGTGCTAATCCTTGTATGTGCGAGCTCCCACATGTGGCAGTTACCCTGAATCTGGGTGCTCAGAGGCCTTTGTGCACGGTCCCACTTCTGAATTTCCTCTCATTGTTGCTTTTTCTGAGATTAATTAATTACCAAAACTAGTAATATGCACCTTATCATTGGGGTAGACGATGGCACTCCTATGATGCGCCTCACATTGTGACTATGGGTCTATTGGGAAATTGGATGACCTCCCAATATACAGCAATATTTTCATTCAAACTTCTGATACTGTCACAAGCATGACTAGGTTGCTTATATGAGCTTCATCAGCATACATTCAAATTATTTCTCTCCTGAAGGTATAGAATGGAGCCAATATTCACTTAAATTTTTTGGGCAGCGTCATTGTCCTCATCTAAAAAACTTTTTAACTTTGGGGCGAAATTATTTCACTATACATCACTATTTGGTTGGAAATCAATCTCATTGCTGCCTACAAAGGCCTCTTTTGCTTCATCCACAATGGCCTGGTCACCAATACTGCCACCGGTTTAGGGTTGTTGTTCATAGTAATTCCATTGGTTGAAAACTGACCAGAAGCACCACTTGCAGTCTCGTCTATGACAGTTGCCTAGAGGCATTTGCTGCTTGATCTTCTCTTGAACAGTCTTACTAGAATTGTATTGTCATAGATTGAAGTTTTATACCCTTCTGGTTAATCTTCCTAGCACTTTCTCAGGTTGTTCGGAAATATCAATAATAACTCCACAAGCTATTAAAGCTCAATTTCAAATTCTTTTATATATATTATCTTGACGGGAGATTATTAAGAATTGGATGGAAACTTATCCAGTAAGGCATCAATGCACTTAGGAGATATTGGTCCCAATGTATTGGTTTAGTAGTGGCCATCTTAAATAATATCTAAAAAAAGTGCTATTTGCTATTTCTACATTCCCAACAGTTGATGGTTGTAAGGCTCTGTGAATAGTTGTTGAGTTCCCATGATCGTAGCTAGGATTCTTAGAAATCTTGATGTGAAGTATTTCCCATTGTCGCATAACAACACCTGCGGTCAGCCATGCATAGTAACTATATTTTGGTAAAAAAGTTAGTAGAGAGCTTGGAGGTCTAGTGGGAATAGCAATTGATTTAACCTACTTAATGAAATGGTAAATCCCATTAATGATGCATTGATTCCCTCCTATAGATTCAGGTAATTGACTTATGACGTCTTAACTAATGGCGTGAAACGTTTGTTGAGGAGTCATTGGCTGATACTTGTACATGGCGTTATGTGGCGTCTGCCTTTTACAAGTGATGCAATATTCTATGTCTTCCACTACAGAGTTCAGTATTTCCCCAATAGTAGCTATTTCTGATCCATTAGTAAGTTTTCCTAACTCCTCCATGCCTAAGATATTGTATGCTTTAATTATGAATAGTAACTATTCTGAAGGTCTCAAGTAAGGTATCTATTTGATTCCAAAGCTATATAAGTAATCCTTTATGAACCTTCATATTTTGAGCATGTCATTTTAGCATCTTCTTAACTAATTATCTTTGTTCTCCAAAAATGTTTGGCTTCATGATTAGGTCGTGCAACAGCTCTTCTTCAAAATTTTTTAAAGATAGTAGTGACAATCAGATCAGTTCATCTACATTCATGTACTCCATTCCAGCTCGATGGTTGATATTCAGGTAGTGCTGAAGTTTGAGAGCCCAGCGGGCTAGTCTTCCTGTCAGATTTTTCATGTTTTGCAGCCACTTTAGAGAAGCGTGGTTTGTCACAACTGTAAAGTTTGTACCATACAAGAAGTGCTGGAAATATTTGACCAATAGGAGAAAAGCTAAGAGTTCTTTCATCATGGTGATAGAATTTCGCTCAGCTTTAGAAAGAATTTCGCTATAATAAGACATCATGTAGTCAATGCATTCATCATTTAATTATGGGAGGATGGCGCCTACAGCTAAATTGGAGGTGTCAGAAAACAGGCTGAGTGGTTTCCTTATAGTCCAGATGTTGAAGGATCAGTCTTCTTTCAACAAACTTTAATTGATTAAAACATTTCCTTATTTAATACCACACAAAATGGGTAATTTGTCAAGAAAATGGACAAAAGATGCGGCGAGTTGAGCAAAATCAGGGATAAATTGATAATAATATCCCATCATTCCTAAGAATACCTGTATTTCTCAAAGGCTTTTTTGGCTCAGGCATCTTGGGGATTGCTTTAACATTATCATGCAAGGGTTTTACCTTCCCACAATATGACGTGTCCTATAAAATTCCATTTCCTTGTGGAAGAAGGTACACTTTGCAGGCTTTAGTTTAATGTGGTTCTCTCTTATCCATTGAAAACCTGACTTGAGGTGGTCCTAATGAGTTGAGAAGAGTTTTTAAAACAGATCTTTGTCATCTAAGTATACTAGCACAAAGCTGAGTATGAGACTTGCATGATATGATCTATCACCCATCAGGATGAGGTGGGAGCATTACATAGTCCCTAAGGGAGCCAGGAAGGTTGGAATAATCCTTACGTTCATATCATTTAAAAAAGCACTAGGTTGTCCCAACCAAATGGGGGATCCTTATGTGCATATCTTTTTAGCACTATTTTTTTAACACTAGTGGTGCCAACCCAAAAAGGGGAGCTGCAACGCATCTTTATTTTCAAATGAACCAAACAAAGGGATTATCATAAATAAAAAATTCCTAATATGGCCCCTAGGTTATCAGCCTAGGAAGCCATATCAGAAGGCGAAAAAGCTTTGAGGAAACTTTTGCCTGGCGCCCGCTTTAGCTGGCGGACCATGGCAGACAACATAGGGGTAGGGGCATCAGCGACATGGGGCACAAGGAGGTATAGCTGAGGGTTTTCTTTGTTTATGAGGCCAGAGGTAACCATCGCCTCAACATATTGAGCAAGTTGATGCTCAGCGAAAGTGATGAGAGCTGGCACACAAGTGAAAGACTTGATGCGCTGGCAGGTTTGGGGATAGTTGGGGTCAAAAAGTTAGGTTTTTGCTGCATCAATGCAAGTTCAGCAAACACTAAAAGTGAGCTCCTTGATCTCATGTTTTTCATCTTTCTCAAAATCATGAGGGAAATTGGGGATAGGAATACCCTCAACCAGGGTTTCATTGCCCCATGGAGTTGCTGTCAGAATAGGGTGTAAGCTGGGGCAGCTGCAGCTGCAATTGCCATTTTGTTGATATTCTTATAAATGGGAAACCTGTTTTTTATGAAAATGGCAGGAACACAATATGGGAGGGTCCACGAAGAACTCCTCCAAAGCAATATCTGGCTTCACGTGGCATGACCATCCATCCTTCTCAATCCATTTGAGAGCCTTTAATGGATTGGATTTCACCAGCGCTGGGCCAGCCACAGGAAATGGGGCTGTGGCCGGAGCTGATTGACCATGTTCTGTAACCATGGCAGCTCAGCTGAAACTGGTTCAGCCATCGACTCAGGATTCCATAATCTAGTCAAATTTCCAAAATTTTTATTTTTTTTAAAATTTTGATTGGCCGCCACTTTGGAAGCAGCGCCAGAATTCCCTGACGTTGGGGGTGGGAGGATTGAGCCCCTTTGAAAAATTGTGATGAGGCAGCCACCAGGGTGGCGCCCAAGTCCTGAGTGGTGAATGCAGCAGAAGTAGCAACTGCAGGGCACTTGCACTTCAAGTGGTCAAGCTTGAAGCACAAAGGGCAAATTTTACAGCCATTTTCAATGCGCGCCCAAAAAGGATGATCAGGGGAGGACCTGATCATGGTGCGGGGGGGAATTGCAAACTGGGTGTTGCGATGAAATGGGCAGATCATTGCAAAAGTGCAAGGGCCTGCCAGATGATCCGCCCCATGGGGCACCACAAACTACAACATGGGGTCTGAACTGAAAATGGCCAAACCCTCCATGAACTCATGGTGGAGCCATTCAGGGGAAAGGAAGGAGGGCAACCCGGAGAACTGGACCACCAAAGTGGCCTCATCTGGGAGCCAGGTATGAAAGGTGGGCAAAGGAATTTTTTATAAATTAATTGCAGCTTGGCTGCTGCCGCTGCATCGGCTTCAGAGTGGAAGCCAAGATCAAAGTACCCCTTAAAGGGGCGGAAGTCAATATAGCTGGCAGGTTTGAAAATTGCCATGGCCATCTCAATGATGGCCGCACTTACGTATGGGAAAAGATTTCCATATTTGACCCAGAGGCCAAAATGCAAATTTCTCTGTGGTAGCACCAAAGGGCTCTGGAGCACCGCCTGAGAGCTTTTCAAGTGGTGGGCCAACTCCTAAGGGGGGACATAACGCCTGGTAGCATTGGGAGGGCTAGCAGAGCCAGCCTGGGCGCGCTTTGCAGTGGCTGAAAGATGTTAGATGGCAGCGCACCACCACCTCAAGCTGAGGCAGCAGGCATTGATCGCATCAACACTGGTAATGCTTTGGCTTGATTAAGCGGTCATGTTTTGTATTTTTTTAAAAAACCAAATTTGGCTTCATTTTTAGGTTTTTTAGCAAAAGTCCTTATGCGCATATCAATGTGCACTTTTCTTAATATTATGGCAATAGAATCATCTTCCAATAACCACTGGCGAGGTCCATCATAGAGAAGAAATTTGAGCTAGAGTCAGTCTAGAGAATCGTCATTCTTTGGATTAAATCTGTTCTTATTATTGAGGCTGTTAAGCTTTTATTAATCCATCACTATTCTATGATCACCATTTTTTTCTTTAAATTTAATAATGAGGACAAACATGGACTCTGGAAGGGCACAAGTAAGCTGACATCCATTAATTTCTTGAGCTCTGTCTTCATATATTTCTCATCTACCTTCAATTTCTTATTTGGTTTTTATTGGAAAGGGGTGAGGGTTCACCGTCAATACTATGTGTTCACTATTTCATGTGACCATAGTCAATATCTGACATCGAGAAAACATCTTGATAATTTTCAGACTCTTGATGAATCTTCTCAAGTTCTTCCTGATCTAATTTATCAGATATTTGGACTTGAGTGATACCACACATTAAATTGTTGGCAGTTAGGTCAAAATCAAGGTGAGTACTAATACAATGTATATTTTTAATTTCACCAATGGGAAGCAATGACCTTTACCTATCGCTTGATATTTATTGACTAGTATAACTTTGTTGGTTAAATTCCCTAGTAATAGCTCAATAGTGCACTGATAAGCTAGATCGAGGACTCCTGGTAGAACTCTTAGTTTAAACCTACTTGCTTCATTGACACTAGTAATGTGTAGCAAGCAGTTTAGGGGTATACTCAGGGTTATGTTGGAAACCACTTTTTGTTCTCTTGGTTTAACTTTTACCTCCTCAGTGGCATAAGATGGTATGCCTTCTGCTGCATCTACTGAGATGGATAGCTTTTCCATGTTTTTGGAGGTAAAAAATTGAAAAGATAAAGCATAAAAGGGTACCCAATCAGAAAACAGTGATCCTTTTTGCTGGACTATTATTCAGTATAAGTGGAACTTCATAATTGATTATAAAATAACTTTCTTTTAAGCAGCTCACACCTTTGTATTCAATTACAAACTGTATCCTGATGAGGGTATCATTTTGGCTGTTGTCTAGCGCAACTCCAGGAGATGAAAATTATAGTATGCTAAGTCAGATGGGCTGAGCTGGGTAAGCACTGTCGCCTTGGTGTTATTAAGGCTGGAGGTACTATACTCTTGAGTGTATTTAAGGTCGTGGGTGAGATTGATCTTCTTGACTATTTGAAATGTAACAAGATTTATGGGGGATCTCATATATAAGATACAATCACTTAGACCTCTTAATTACCACTTCCATTTTCATAATGGTTTCTCCGAACTTTGGTGATAAAGTTAAGCCTCTTTTTTAGGAGGAACGTTGCATAGAACTTGAGTACAGTATTAGGTTTTTTCTTGATCTTTAAAGACCTCTGTATTCTCGATATGGGTTTTATCAACAGATCAAGGCACTGATCTAAATCGTTGGTTATATAAAAAAATCTGGGACACCTTATAACCTGACTGAGGTAAGTGCCTTTGGGGACCTGAGCGTCATCAATATTTTCAGCGTTCAAATAGTCTGGGATGGCGATATCAGCAGTTGAACATAAAATGTAATAACATGTATCTTTGTGACCCCTTTAGAGTCATCATCAGGCTATTTGCAGCATGTGAGATGAGCGATGAGCAATGTTTTGCTTTCAGGTACTTCAGGATGATAAGCTTTAGAGGTACCTAACCCTAAATTAACCTTCCTTTTCCCTGCATCAGCAAGGGCAGGGCTATTATTAAAAAATATACTCAAAATGGTTATTATTATATTAATTGATTCTTAGTTCTTCCTCCGTCTTAGGTTTTGCTTCATCCATGGTATACACTCTGTGTTTTGTGGAGGCCTTTCATGAGGTCTCTGTCTTGTGTATGTCAACTACTGGATCAGGGCCTCTTAATATCTAAGACAGAATTGAAGCGTTGTTTGACAGATGTGATGTGCATGACTGTGTCAGTTTTACTATGTGTCACAAAATCAACCATGGGTTCACTAGTGTGTCAGGACAACCAGTATGAAGACTGGTTGTCCTTAGCCATTTCGCCTTCATAGGCGTACCAACCCCATTGGAGTCTGCGTCCAATCTACTAACACAGCTGACCAACGTCTTCACCTTAGCCTCAGGGCCTGTAATGTGCCCCGGCAAGTCCTGCCCCCATCCTGGGCAGCAAAGGCACTCCAGCGCTGCACCCCACAGGGTTGATGGCCAGTTGGCAACGTCGTTGGTGGCCAGTTGGCCAGGTTCCCGCCTGAACCTCCTCAAGGGTGGTATTGGAGCTGGCAGCGTCAGCCACTCCAGGTGTGTCACCTTGCACCAATGACAGGGATCTCCAATTTCATTTTATAATAACCTATCAGAAAACTACTAACAATAAAATAAGATTGGTCTAGGGAGATGTTTATTTTAAGGAAAGAACGACCATTTATACCTAGGCTACTGTGCCTCTGAAACCCCTTGGCCATCCAGGCTTGAACTCTAATAAATTATCAATTCATCTATGGTAGCGATTCCCTCCCAATACGCTCATCTGATCACCAAATATTAAATTAAGGTCAATTCATCCTTGGTATGAGTCACGGCTGATCACATATAAATAATCAAATAGTACTTCAAGCATCCTCAGCATGAGTCACCAATGCTCTGAATTAGACAGTGGAACCATATTTGAACAGATAGTAACAGATTCATCAGCTTTCTGCCAGAAATTCCCACAAAAATCATAAATTGCCATTTCAGCAGCAAACGCAGATTCCACCTAACCTAAACTCAAATTAGTAAATATAATATTAAATAATATTGAACTAGGCGATTAGCCGGCAATCATGCCTGACTAACTGGCACCCTTAGTCCTGATATTATCAGAAGAATCCATCTGGTTAATTTTTACAACTTTCCCACTCACTTAACCAGATGGTATCTTTCAGCGTGGCCAACCTCAAAGTGGGCCAATACCCCAGCGCCCCCTTGAAAGAGCGCTGGGTCTGACCTAGTGTCTCTCGCCAAACCTAACCCATCATCCAACTACTTGTGCAACCCACTAGCAAAGCACCTGTAGTGAGCACCACTGTCATAAAATCGACTGTGGGCTCTTCTAGTGTGCCAAGCCAACCAGTATGAAAACTGGTTGGCTCTTTGCCATTTTGCCTTCATAGGAGTACCAACCCCGTTGGAGTCTGCGTCCAACCCACCAAAACAGCAGACCAACGACTTAACCTTAGCCCCAGGGCCTGTGGTGTGCCCCAGCGAGCCCTGCCCCCATCCTGGGCGGCCAAGGCACTCCTGCGCTTCCCCACCATCCTGACCCTTTACCAACCCATCCGAGTATGCCCCAGCGAGTTTTTCCCCCATCCTGGGTGGCTAAGGCACTCCTGCGCTGCAACCCTCAGGGTTGATGGACAGTTGGCAATTTCGTTGGTAGTCAGTTGGCCAGGTTCCTGCCTGTTCCTCCTCAGGGATGGTATTGGAGCTGGCAGCGTCAGCCACTCCAGGTGCGTCACCTTGCACCAATGTCAGGGATCTCCAATCCCATTTTATAATAACCTATCATAAAACTAAAAACAAACAAAATAAGAATAGGCGAGAGAGATATCTATTTGGAGGGAAGAACAACTTTTATACCTAGGCTAATGCACCTCTGAAATTCCTCGGCCATCCAGGCCAAACTCTAGTAATTATCAATTCATTTATGGCATTGATTCCCTCCCAATCCGCTCATCTGATCACCAAATATTAAATTAAGTCAATCCATCCTTGGCACAAGTCGCAGTTCAATTGTATATAAATAATTAAATAGTACTCTAAGCATCCTCAGCATGAGTCGCTGGTACTTCAAATTAGTCAGTGAAACCATATTCAAACAGATGGTAATGAATTCATCAGTTTTCCACCAGAAATTACCATAACAATACTTGAATTGGCATTCCAGCAGCAAACGCAGATTACGCCAAACCTAAACTAAAATTAATAAATATAATATTAAATAATATCAAACTAGGTGATTAGCCGGCAATCACGCCCAACTAACCACCACCCATAGTAATGATATTATTGATAGGATTCATCTGGGTAATTTTCCAAGACTATATAAACCAGCAGTGAAAGCAGCTACAGAATTGTCCAATGTAAGCATTTTAAGGTCATCAGCATTTGGGCATATTATAAAAATAATCCGCAAATTTGGCAAGAGTTTCATTTTGGCATAACACAATTCTAATGAAGTCCTGTTTCTTAATATTATAGCTCTTCTTTTACCCAAAAACCTTAATTGGCGCATCCTTTACTTCTTTAAATATATGCAGGTCGTCCATATGAGGTACCCTAACCCTTTGAGCCATATGGCTTAAACAAGATAAAATATGATTAACCTTTAGATAATCAGTCAAGCCTTCCATTGCAGCTTCATAGACAGAAAAATGCTGTTATTTTCCTTTCGCCAGGTGTAAACTTGTCCTTGAATGTAGGCTTAAAGATAGTGGCCTCCAATCCTGTAATGATGTGTACCCCAGGAGCTTCAGATTTAGTATATTAGTTCTTATGTCACTCTGTTTAACATGATGCTTGATTTGATATATTTAGTCCTGAGAGGATTAAGATGTTGATTATTTCCTCCAAGGTAAGTCTTGGCGTAACATCCAAAAGGTTGATTATTCTTTTAAAAACGAAACTATAATCTTCCAAGCTCCTAGAGCGGATGACTAGATCATGAATTGATTGGTGACCGGATGACAGTACATTCACAAAAGCTTGTTCTCATCCTCTAATACTTAAATGTGCTAATTCAGGTCCATATACATCTGGTTTCATTCAGTGCTCTGAGAAGGCTTTGTTGGTCTTGACTTTCAACTCTTCTTTCGGAGTATTCCAGTATTTTTCAGCTTCATTGAGGCGACAACAGATGTAATTAATGTCCACTTGACTGTGTTATTTGGCTCTTAAGCCGCTCTCCAATCTGTTAAGTTACTAGGTAATGGAAAGAGAAGATGTCTGAGTCACACGGGGTGCCAGATAATGTTCAGCATGAGCTACTCAGGAAGATATAATTTGAGATACTGATGAAGTCTCAGAGCTTCAATGGGCCTCCAGCTCATCAAATCATTGTAGGCTTGCTTTAGCCAGTCCTTAAGGAGGGTGATCTGTTTTTCCTCCTGTTGATGGCTATTAGAAGATTGGGCCCTTATTTCACCATGGGCTTTGGTATCTTGTCTTTGAAGCTCTTCAACGATGGCTTCAAGTAAATGATTTTATTTTCATTTGACTCCAAAATGTCCTTTTATGGAGCTTTATAGCTTTCTCCACATACTTGATAAGACTGGAATCAGTAGTACACATTTGATCATGGAGCTGAATAATATAGGAACAGTTTGCTTTGATCAAATAGCATATTTCCCCTATGCTTTGTGGTGCTATTTACAACCCTTCTCATAGTCTATCTGTGAAGCTTCTTGGGTATTGATATGATAGTGGAGCTCCTCATTATGGGCACCTACTAGATGCACAATATGATAAAGTGCTGGTTGTATGAATTGCGTTGTATATCTTGATAGAATTTAACTTGATACATAGCTCTATGAGAGAACACTAGATTCATACAACTTCATGAGAGTCCTGTCCACGGAGGATGCCCTTTTGTGGATGGCTCTTTCTCCTGGGTTAGTATATCCATGAAGTAGCTTTCAGACTCCTTCATTGGAAATTTATGTTAGACAATGATATTTAAGAATCTCCATAGGACTTTATTGAACATCTTCAAATGTGACGATGGGTTGACTTCCCATCCAATCAACTTCTTCACAATTCCCATTGTGCGCCCAGAAGGTGACACTATTGATTAGGTTATCTTCCATGGTGCAATCAATTAGTTGCAGGCATCATCTATAATCAGCTGAGATCCCTGTAGTGAGCACCAGACTGTTGGGATTTTATTTTTAAGCTCTATGGTGCTATTCTCAAGAATCCCAATAGTCAATACTTAAAGCCATCTAAGAAACACAAAAAGTATAGATATTATTATAAAGGGTGCTAAGTCACCGCTTATGCCCCATCAGCTTAAATAATTACTCTATGGTAAGTATGATGAAATGGACTTATTGGAGTTAAGTAACAAAACAAGATATAGAATTATCAAATAACTTTATTATAGTATAAAATAGGGGACTTTTTTATGGCGTTTAACAATATAAGCCCTAAAAGAAAAGGTTAATAAGATTAATGGTAGAATAAACCAGAAGGGAGTTTTAGTCAGGCAATGCATTCTGGATGATATAATGCCTTTGTAGCATATTTTTGATAGGGTAAAAATTATTGTTTATTTCCAAGTCAAATAAGGCTTGGTATCATTTAGGTGATTACTGGGCGGATTTTTGATTCTCAACTTTTTTTGGGTCCACTTTATTAATGCTTCAAGTGCCGCATTAAGTATTAGTCGCTTTACTATCTGATAATCTTTTATTTAAAACAGCAGGATTCATCTCAGGCACCTTAGACTCGATTTGATCCTATGAAATTTTATTAGGGACAATCTGACTTGTACTGAATATTAGTTTGTGGGCGATTTATCAAGGTAACTCCTGTAACCCCCTTCTTAGGTCTAGGCGTCAATTCAGTTGAGGGAGTCAAATGGTCAATATTCTTCCCAACATGTCAGATATCCCAATATTTGACATGGCCTCATCCACAATAGTGGGGACAACTTTGGACTCTGGGGGGGGCACAAGTAAGCCAATATCTAATAGTTGCTTTAGCTTGGTCTTCATTTATTGCTCCTCTACCTTCAACTTCAAGTATGGCTTAGATCATATTAGACTTAAAATTTTTGTGTCAATGCTGTGTATCTAATTTATCATATGATCCATAATTGTCATCTGACGTGAAAAGGTATCTTGATAATCTTCAAGTAGTTAATTCACCTTATCAATTTACTTTTGATATAGGAGGTGGAAGGCGAGTCGGTAAGGGCGTACGGCTACCAACCTGAAGGTTGCGGGTTCGATTCCCGCCCTTCGCACATCGATCGGGGTGCTAGCCAAAGGAAGCTATTGGCGGTTAGTAGGTCTAATAACACGAAAACCTTACCCATGACGTAACCAGAAAAATTTGAGTCCCGATCCGGAGGTGGAAAAACTTTATTCGACGGAGTTGACCCTGTTCGGGTTTCATGTCGTTTCTTTCTTTCGGTAATGCCTGTCCCCTAGTCGGCTTGCCTCGGTTAAATAAAAAATTTGCTTTTGATATAATTTATCAATTATTCATAAATGAGCTACTGTACAAAATTTTTATAATTGGTAGGGTTAGAAAAATTAAGTACAATTCAAATTTATCTTTACTATTTTTTTGATTGAGATTAATGGCATTTACCTATTGTCTTAAGTTTCTTTAGTAATTTCGCGAATTGTTAGCTTTCCAATCAGTAACTTAATAGGCTGCTGACAAGCTGGGCCAAGTACCCCTTATATACTCTAGGGTTAAATCTTCTAACTTTGCCAATGCTTGTGATGTTTAATAAGAAGTTTGGGGTATCTTCAGGTTTATGTTGATTGGGATCGCTCTTATTTCCTGGTTTATTTTTCACCACTTCAGTAGAATAGAATACTATGCCATCTGCTGCTTCTACTGAATTAGAAACTTTTAGTTCATCATCTAGATGTAGAAAAATGTAAAGGTAAAATGGAAACAGGGAATTTACCAGATAAGAGTATCCCTTATTACTGATTTCTTATATCCAGCACATGGGAATATTATTAATTTGAAAAAGGTAAATATCCTTTTTTAAGTCTATAAATCCTACATATTTGATCATAAGTTGCGTCTCAAAGAGTATGTTATAATGCTATTGACTAAGGCAATAACGGAAGCTGAAAAAACTAACTATTTAATTTGATTTGATTTCGCAAGGAGGAGTAAGCGCCTAAGGTTTGTGGTTTTTGGACTGGTGTGCTATACTCCTGGGTGTACTATAAGTCTGGCTCAAGCTTGTTCTTAATTATTCAAAATAAGACAACGTTGATTAGAGATCACAAATATAGTATTCATTAGTTAGACTTTCTGAATCACCACTTCCACTTTATCTTAAATTTCTATAAAATTTGGCGGAAAGGCTAAAACTCTAAAGTAAAACGTTGCATTGAGCTTCTTTGAGGCCATGAAGACCTTCTTTTGATTTCTTCTATACTGTATATGCTTAAGATGGGTTGAATCAATAGAGAAAGAAGCTGGTCAGCGTCACTGGCAATATCAATTATTCTTAACATAAAATAATTTTTAATAATGTAAGTATCTTTTGAGAAGTAGCCATTATCTATTTTGGCATCCAAGAATTGCAGGATGGCAATTATCAGGATTTTGGAATACTTGCATTATTCATCTATGATAGATTATAATAGCTATCTGTCTAATACGCTTTAATTCTCCTTCTAGTAAAGCAATAATAAGGGATGTTGTAGCTATTGATGTTAAATAACTTCTGTCAGGAAAGTTCTCCCATGAGAAATTAGTTTAGTCTGTTTTAAATTCAATCTTGATCTTAACAATTAATAATTCGTTAGGGACCATCCCATACGATGTTTGTAAGGGTCTGGTTGTTGGTTTAATTATCAGTAATTTTAACTTTCTTATGAGGATCAAATGTTATATGTTGCTAATTAATAAGGGTTTCTCTGGAGTTACTAGAGTTGACGACACTTTTCATAGCAGTAACTTGTAGGTTTACCTGAGCAATGCGGTCTGTTGTAAATGATAAATGGTAATATTAATTAAGTAGGCTGCTATCTTGGAAAGGTTAATTTGCTGTGTTTGGATAAAAGCGTTGGGCATGCTATATTTTTATCTAACTTATAGAGGTCAAAATCTAGTTAGCGTTTAATTTCAACTAGATGGATGAAGGTTTCATAATTTTATTTGACTCTCTAGGGGAAAGTTTGTTTGAGATAGATACCATTCCCAAAGGGGAGCCAACCAAAGAGTTGCGCGCAAATATATTTGTCTAATCCCTTGTTTTAGTATGTAAAGATAGACAAATAATTTCGTAGTAATGATATTTCTGTATTGTTCTCATGTGTGAGAGTTGAAGATGTAGCTTTCTTTGTTTACTGTTGTTCTTAAGTTCTCTTGTAAAAGAGTTAGAACATAGTTTCCTTTAACCATATTGTTCTCAGATTACTGAATGAAAGATTGTCAGTACCTTCCTATTGGAGAATATCTAAGCGAGTTTTATACATTGGTCACAAAGAAACTAAATTGTTTTTTATCTTGATACATTTATCACTGAACTTTTATTTATATTTAATCAATCACACACAAGCCTGTGCAGTAAGCCTAAAATGTTTGAGGAATCTCATTAGGTGTTCCTTAGTTAATATGCCCAGTATCTTTATAACCCCCTTCAGAGTCATCATAATAGTTCTGAATGAACGTGAGGTGAGTGTTTAATAATGTTTTTAGTATCAGGTACTGTAAATTGGTATAGTTTAAAGGTACATGACCCTAAACTGGACGATTTTTATATTGCTCAACATAGAAAAAACTTCTTAAAGCACTCCTCTTTGGTGTAGTTATTCTTTTTTTAGTACTAGATGGTCCCAACCCGAGGGGGGTTGGTGTAGTTATTCTTATTACAGAAGTTTCACTTGATTTTCTCCACCTCAAATTTGTTTGGTTTCTTCTATGGTATAGAATTTTTGGGCTTTGTAAGTGCCTTGTGGGTGGATATTATTTGTGTATATCAAACTTTTTGAGTGGAGCTTCATTGATATCTAGGACAGAGTTGAAAGTCCTGAGGCCCTGCCATTGTGCCTAGACAGGGACCAACATCCATTCAGGAACAAGAGTGGTCCAAAGGCCCAGGTAGACCCCCTGTCACAGATAAGTGACTTGGCCCATGTGTTGAATGAGCGCTGGGTTACTTCCCTGGCCCCAAGGATCCCCCATCCCTGTCTCTTACCCCTCCTCCTTCCTGTTGGTGATGATAAGGGGGTCTATAGAGAGGCTGCTTTACTAGGGGCACAGGTAGAACCCTAGAGCTCACCCCACCTCTAGCTATTTTTCTCAAAAATTTTACAGAAATGACAGGAGATAATTCTGAGGCCCTTTTTCCAAATCCAGGCCAGGGAAGCCAGTCTGGGCTACTTATTACGGAAAATAGAATTGGGCCATGATTCCATTACATAACTGATTATTGAACAAGCTGGCACAATTGCCCCAACACACGGAATAAATTTAGACAGTATGGAATGCATATGCAGCTTGACTAAAATGGTCAGGTGCCCAGTTAGAACTATCAACCTGACTTGGCCCTGAAACCTGGGAAATAGTTGTCAAAGTTTTTTTTATTTATATAAAGCCTAGAATACACCGCTGCCCATTGCTCCCTCAAGCCAATAGGAGCATGCTGCCAAATCCTATTAGACCAATCCATTGATGCCTCTCCCTGACTTCACCTTCCTTTATAAAATGACAGCCCTCAGGGTCTGTTGTCAGTTCATTTTACTCCTTCGCCTAAGTTGTGAAAAATAAGCCCTGCATTTGTCATTCAGACTGTCACTAACTCAATCTGCCATTTTTATTTTGAATATTCCGTCTATCAATCTGGCATATTGCGCACCACCCAAGTTATTGTCTTAATGATCACTGACTGGGACGTAAACTCAATTAACCCTACCACATGCAGGTCGTTGCAAAAACTTTTACAATAATTACCCTAAATGTGCATACTCCCATCATGTCATTAACTTGCATCTTCTTGTTTCAAACCCAGCTCACTGCCCCACTTCTGGTTTGCTGGAAGTCGCTCATTTAGTTAGACAGTGACATAGCAACCTCATCCTGTTTTAAGTGGAGCGCTGATCCCTGTCCGCCAACTAACCAAGACCTTGTTTGCCCAAAGGGCCTGGAGCACCCCATTCAGGGGAGCTTGGCCCCAGCGCCTTACACATGCCTCCCTAGCATCCTATTTTCATTGCTGACCATGTGCCAGAACTCAAAAATGATGCTTTGTTCCTTCAACAAATTTGTAAAAATCAAGGGCCAACAACTGCAGAACCATGAGGAGTTGTCATCAACCCTGCATCACCACCCTTAGGGTTGTCCCTGCGAGAGCTGCAGTTTCCCCCATCTCAGCTATTTTGATTGCTTTGAGGGCCTTTATTAAGTTGCTGAACTTTTACTTTCCTCACATTAACACTAGAACCTTACTTTTCTGAGTCATTCAGACCACTATGCCTCTGGCATTCCAGGTCCTCAACTGGGTGTTCACCATAATTGAGATCCTAGTACAAACTCTTCTGCCGCGTCCTTGACAAGAGTTGAAGCTTTGGCTGAAGTAACGTTCATAGCTTATATTGGGTTTATTATATGAACCAGAAATAACAGCTGCTAAGGAATTATCCAGTCTGAGCATATATATGAGGTCATTAGAGTTTAAGCCTTAATATAGAAATGCTCTGACAATTCTACTAAGGTTTCAGTTTAGCATAATGAAATTTTCATGAAATCCTGGTTCTTCATTCTCATGCTTGTTTTATAATTAAAATTTTAATTAAGCGCTAAATTATATTCAAATAAAGTGTGTATATTATTTTAGGAGGAACCATAAACGCCTGTGCCATGAGATTTAAATAAGACAAGATATGTTTAACTTTTTGAAAAAGTTGCATCCTCCATGGTGGCCTCATAAGCATACAGGAAGGATGCAAATATCCTTTCTCCTGGTGTAAGATTGTCTCTTGAGGTAAGTCTAAGTGTAGCAGCTTTCATACTCAAGACAATGTGTACTCTGGTAGCATCTTTTTCAATTATTCAATATGTATGAGATATGTTAATTTGGCGAGATAGTCAGTGAACTTGATCTTAGAAAAGCAATAATATGCTGTTCTGTTTCTTCACTAATAAGTCTATGGAAGACTTCTAGAATATTAATAAACCTTTTGAGACCAACTTTAACATTCTCTAGGTTTTTGATGAAAATTTATGATCATTAGTTTTGGTGCAAGCGTTAGCAGAAGATTTGTAAGGTTTGTTCTCATTTTTAAAACTCAAATATGAAGGTTTAGTCCTCCTTCATCTCATGTCATTTAGCACTTTGATAGTAATTTGCCAATCTTAAGGTATTTATTTACTCCATGAGAGAGTTTCAACGGTGCTCAGTCTCATTAAGATAACAATAAATCTGGTAAAGTCTTTTCAGCTAGTTGGTTTTCTCCTTATCTCATTATAAATTTGTTAAGGCTTTCAATAATTGATTAAGTAGATAATTTTGTTGCTTAGGATACCATAACTTTTCCACCATAGGCTACTCAGGTGTTAGGGATTTGTGACACTAACTGAGCTTCTAAAGACTGATGTGCTTTGGGTTAGTCAATTTGTTTTTACCACGCTCTAAATAAAATTCAAGGAGCTTAATTTGATCGTACTCCTTATGAAAACTAGTAGAAACTTGACCATACATTTCATCTTAGGATGTGGCTTCAAGCTGATTTAGCTTTATAAAATGTTTCAACTACTACCTGGATATTCTTGATAGACTCCATAAGATTTATTTAGAAAGTCCATAGCTTTCTCCACAAACTTGATAACTCTGGAATTGATAGTTGCAATTGGTTATGGAGTTGGAAAATATATGAGGGATTTGCTTCAATTTTGCTGCTTACATCATCAATACTTTGTGAGTCTGAATTTTACGCTTGCTAACAGGCTTTTTAATGCCCTTTGGGTATTGATGTGATAATCAAGCTTCTTGTTGTGAACTTCAAGTAATTGTAAAATATGGTATAGTGTAGAATTTATGAATTTTATGACATATCTGAATAGGTTTGCACTTTTGCTGTATGTCTTTGGGAGAGCAATTGAAGTCTATAAATTCATAAGAGTTTTGTTAAAAGCAGATGCCCTTTTGCGACTGTCTCTTTCACCTTGATTTATATTTTTTCAAAGTTAAGTGTTTGACCACCTCATTTAGAACCCTGGTTCATCATTATAATTCTGGGATTTCCATTTAATGTTCCTGTACTCCTTTAAATGACAACAAGGGAGGGCTTTACAAAATGGTATCATTTTCACCATTACTTTTAAGTACCCAACATATTAAAATATGGGTTAGTTTATATTCCATGATGTGATCAATTAGTTAAAAGTACTTTAGGAATGACTGTGCCCCTTTTATTGAGCGCCAGCCTTTAGGGATTTCGTTTTTTAGATGCATAATGGTGCTAGTCCCAGTAAAATCCAAAAATCAATACTTGCTTAATGTCTAAGCATTTACAAGTACCTTGTTTATTTATAAATAGGGATTCCAAGCTTCACTTTGGTCACGCCAAATAGAATATCCATCCTATGGTAAAAAGGTGAAGGTTTTTGAATCAAAGTATAATCTATAGAACAGAGTTTTAGATTAATCGTCTCATTATTAGTAAATAATTTGGGGATATCTAAATCATATCTAAAAATAAAGTACCATAAGGAAATGGAGCGATATAGTGGTTTGAGGGGGAATTCAGCATGTAGGCCTTTTTAGGATATCACATCTTTATTTAAAAAACTTTTTATAGCCCAAACTTTACAGACATTACTAAATTGTAAAGATACCATTCTGATAGTACTTTGTTCTTATTAAAGTTGATCTTCAAGAAGATCTGGAATGTATCATTTATGGTTTTTTTTCTAAATGTAGCATCTTAAACTATCTAATGGAAACATTGCTTCACATCATTAAATTACAATAACTTAGTGTCAGAAAGCCTTCTAAGACTTCCAATTCTATTTTGATTTGGAATTGACAACCATCTGTAACACCAAGCCTCCATTTGAGGGTTCTAAGCACTATTTGAGAATGTTGATCCTGCTGACAGTGAGTCACTTTTTTAGGTCTGATGTCCCCAAATCTAGAAGGAAACATAATCATCTTATAAGATGTTATTGGTTATCTAAAAGTAAGACCTTGCCTCTCTTGAGTCACATCAATCGTTGTGGAGTCATATTAAATCCTTTCCTATAGTAATTTTAGATTCTTATAATGAAGAAATTACTCAAGCAAAAATATTTCTGTTTTGACCTAATACGTCAACATATGTTAATTTACCTTAGAGATTTAGTACTCTTAGAAGTTGCTAGTGCCACGAAGATAATAACCATGTAGCCTTCAAAGCACTTGCTCCTTTGTTTTTAGAACTAAAAGCTGAAACTTGTACTCCCTTAGGTCTGCTTCAAAGACTTCCTGGTAAAAACTTATTTCTACAAACAATGAATAATTCTAGCAAAGGTTCTCCCTCATATGATGAGTCATTGAGAATCACTCAATAATTTTTCACTTTCCAGCGAAGATAAATTCTTTTAATGTTACCAGACTTTTAATTTATGCTACTATGAATTTGGCTATTGATGGTATTGGTAACTCAGTTACCAGATCTAATCTATTAATGTTGCTTTGACAATTACAAAATAATTAAATGGGCTATAATAAACCAGGTTCAAATTGTTGATATTTAGTAGATCTAACCATTTGCTTTTAAATAATATATACTTTATAGTATTCTAATTTGTTTTAGATTTCTTACTTGAGCTTTATTTTCAGTGAAGGTTTTGATTACTCAGGCCTTGACACCTATGTGAAATTTATTGAAAAAGTTTATCTAGAATTAGCCTGTTGCCAATGTTAATCAAACAAATTAGTTATAGTTTATTATCTTGCCTCTGCGACTAATATTTTATATGTAGCTATATTTGATAGGATATAATCTACTCTTGTTTTTCCATGGCCCACAATAAGGATAGATATCAAGGATCAAAGTATTCCCATTCCGCTAGTTCTACTCCCCAAATCACATTTTTTTGATGTAATAGCCTTTATGGCTTGCAAATTCATGTCTTTCTTTTATTAATATAATATTATCTATCTTGCCCCAAGCTGACATAAAACAATCGCTTAGGTTTTATTATTCAAGTAGTTTTTTGCCAATGATTTCTGCCATTACTCAGAATCTTTATGCATTGCCTGGTTTTGTTCAGTATAATACTAAAATCATGAACGCTTCAAATTTGAGAGGACCTTTTTTCACCTAGCTTATAAAAGCTGCTGAGATAAAGCTGGGACAAAAAAATAATCATTTTATTTCAGGGATACTGTCTTCATATAGTTACCTTTAGTTTTATTGCACTTTTGCTGACTTTTCTGTTGCTCTTTGATGCCTAAGCACCTGTTACAACATTTTGCGCTCACAACAGATGTAACGGATCAATAGGCACCTGATCTGTAAATTGCTTCAGATTGGGTGGCGTTCAATCTGAATGTTGCTTTAATCTAAAGGGCCTCAAACTTGAGGAAGTCAGAGCTGGTGAAATTCGACATCTTTAAACAAATATGGATCTGTGAAATGACGTCAGGCTTATGCACGGCGTGGATGATGATCCAGTGGGATGAGGAGTCTTTGCAAGCAATGTACTGGACAGTGTTCAAGGGAGCCTAGTGTAGGAGGAAGCTTACTAAATACTTTGCAGAAGCTATTTATTGGAGGATGTTGTGGCCCCCTGAAGGGCCAGTTGAATCTTCTACAAAAAATAGAAAAAAAAAGATTGCTTGCTAATAAAGAAATATTATTTTATTAAACTATTAAAAGAATCAGATCAGAATCATGAGCTCAACCAGTGAGCTTGGCGTGGCGTTGGCGTCATTCTTTGCCCTTTCCTGGTCCTAGACCCTGCTGTTGATGTGCAGCATCATGGGAACATTGTTTCAGGAATATGTGGCAACAACGAGCCATGGCGGAAGAGTTTAAGGATGGGCTTCGGAGCACCTGTACCTGGTATGGTCAATACATGGCGTCTTACTTCCTATTTCATTTGTGGCGTATTGGATGAACCCACCTGTTACATTAGATGCAACTCCAATACATTTTTGTTAGTCTTATGGGGGCCACAAGAAGAGGTGGTAGCCCCAGGAGGGTAGGAATGGTATCGCCATGTGTTGACAGTGGTGATGGTGAGTTTCTCACTAACATTCATAATAAAAGAGGTGGTTAGAGTATGTGGCGCAAGTCCCATGAAGATGGAGGAGTCCATGGAGAATCTACATCTCCAAAAGGTTGGGCGCCATTGCCCATGGAAGCTTTGGAAAAGATTCACCAAGTGGTGTCACAGATTCATTTTCAGGTGTGGTTAGCTCAAGCGATGGGAGGGGAGACCCCTTTCTCACTGCAGATTGTGAAAATTGTGGAGGCCACCCTTGGATCTGGCGGGGTGGGTGCAAGAGTTGATTGAGGAGCAAGGTTGCCTCCCAGGATCCATGGATGAGTGTGTCAATTGGATCAACCAGGCTTCATGTCCAGATGAGGCGCAGGACAAGGCGTGGTAGCTTGCGACGGTGTGTCAGGGGCGAGGATCAGTTGAGGAATATGGGCAGATTTTTTGACCATTGGCAAAAGCAGCACAAGTCTCATATTCACAATCATTGTGAATGTTTTGGCAGGAGCTGCAAGTGGATAAGTTGGCTGCTATAGCGGCTGCTAAAGTTCAGAGTACGTTAATTGAAGAATTTGCGTTGGTGGTTCAGGTTGAGAAACAATTGGCCTTGGTGCGAAACTGGCAGGGGGATTCTATGTCTCCAGGAAGGGGCCAGTTTCCCGCAGTGGCTTGTAGAGGTCAAGGAGGTTATCAGGGATCACCCAGTAATTAAGGAAATATCTATGGAGGGTTCCGCCAGGGATATTGTGAGGAGTCAGGGAGAATAGGAGGTCAGGGACCTGGGAAGAGTTATAGTCCCAAACCTACCTTACCTGCAAATTTGCAATATGAGAATTCTTTAAACATTAAATCCACTTCTTCGCTTTATCCTTGGTTATCTATTCCGGTGAGTTATATTTGCAAGGTTGGACGGAGACGGTTTTGGCCCTGGTGGATACATGGGCCAAGAAAAACTATTTGGAATTCACCCTGGAAGAACGTTTATAGTTGGAAATGAAGAAGGGCCCTGAGTTGGTGTTTGCTGACGTATTATGGAGAGCTCCCTCATGGCATTTAAAGCCTTTGGTAGTTGTTTGGAAGAACCCATTTTGGCTCAAAGTGGGATTCTGTGCAATCAGAAATCTGGCCCATCCTGTGGTATTGGGGATGCGATGGTGACATCATTTCTATCCCCAGGTTGATTTGCGGCATAATACAGTTACTTTGAATTCACAGATGGGGCCTCAGATGATATGGAAGATGGAGATTGGGAGCGATGTTCTGAATGGACGAAGGAACTTGGGTGGAATGCAGGAGGTAGGGTTACCAGCTGAATATAAAGACTTTATGGGTGTATTTGGTCCTATTGGGAACTTGCCTTTTCCCCTATAGGTTCTTTTGCTTTTTCATTTAGTTAAAGGAAGGGTCAGAGCTTCCCAGGTGATGTTCAGTATACCCTCAAAATGAATGAGCGAAAGAAGCGTTGGTAGCCATGTATAATCTATGTTGAACAAAGGTTTGGTCAAACCTTCTAAGTTGCCAGTGGTGTCTCCAGTGCTACTGGTGCTGAAAGCGAGTGGCAAACTACGCCCATGCGTGGATTTCTGATGTCTGAACACTGTCACTGAGCCTGATCGATATTCAATGCCTTTGTTGGAGGATATTCTCCCAATGGTTATGGATGCACCATTTTTACAAAGCTTGGCCTCACGGATGCATTCAATCAGGTACTGGTGAGACCAGAACATCAGCAATACACAGCGTTTAAGTGTCACCTGGGGGTGTATCAGTATTTCATGATGCTACTCTGTCTTAGGAATGCTCTGGTGGTGTTCTAGTGGATGATTGTTCATGTCCTTGGAGGGATGATCAGTCAATGTTGTGCCGCCTATATGGATGATACCTTAGTGTTTTCGCAGTCCCAGTAGGATCATGTCTGAGATGTCTGGGAAGTTCTGGGGGCAATTGGCTGGATGGGTCTGGGATTGAAACCTTCCAAGTGTGAATTCAATA
>JAKSZP010019094.1:0-39536 GCA_022478985.1 Massospora cicadina
AGGTTTACCTTAGAGGCTATTGTGCCTAACTGGTTGCTAAAATTTTGTTAAATTTTTTATCAGATTAGAAAGTCTTTTGGCAGTTGGGGTCAATTTGTCCCCCTTTTTTATACAAGGTTATGACAATGATTCATGGCCACCAGGAGGAGGGTATTACAGGCACTGGTTCATAGAGAAAGGGGGGGAATTTTGGGAAAATATTTTTGTAAAATTTGGGATCCCTTCAGGCCTGGGCTTTTCCTACTGGTGCCCCCGGGATTGTATCAAACTCTTCCGTGAATTAGATTTGATATTGTATCGGCAGTTGTTTTTTTCCCAAGTTTGTATAAATTTTGGTTTTTTTGTGGTCTTCGGGTATGGATAATTGATAATAGCGTGTATTTCCCCCTTGCCTCCTCAGGTGGGGCCTGTTTAGTTTGGGACTTTTTAAGGTGTTCGCAGTAATTAAGGAAAATGTAAACATTTTCCCTTTTCTTTAAACACCTTTTTTTATACTTTATTCTGTTTTGGTTTCTCAAAGATAAAGTTTTTAGTTGGGGGATTTTTCCCCCCTTTTGCGTCCCCAGTTGGGGCTAAAACGATCTCAGGGTGTTTGGCTTGGTGTTCCATTCGCCAAGGACCCTGATTGTGGCTGTGTCAGGGTGTACTTAGTGATGCAAATGTCATTTTTTTTTGTTCTTTTTAAAATTTTTCCCCAGGTTACAATGGTCCAAAGTGAATGGGCTGTGAATTCTGGGTTAGGCTTCATGTTAACCCAGTTGGTTTTTAAATTTTTTTTCTGGGGGGCTTTCCCCAGGGGAACCTGTGTGGGTTCAGGTTTGTTCTGCAAAAAAAAATCGTGGGCAGAAAACCCTTTTTGGTTGGAAAATTTTTGATTTTGGGATTTTGGGAAAAGGATGTGATTGTTGCTCTTGATAAGGGTCCTTCTATGTTTTCTGTCATTGGGAAAGGGGTGGTTTGGGGGGGGGGCATCCTGTAGGCCCAAAGGGGTGCCCCCATTGTGCAGGAGTTTGATATTGCAGTGGTATCCCCTGGAGGGTTTTGGCAACTCCAGTCCATGTTGGGGTTATCAGCAGTTAAAATCGCCCAACAGGATGGTATCTGGTGGGAGGGTGAGTGTTGGAACAGTTTCTAGAAATTGTTTTCTCTTGGCTGCAGTGCACGGTGCATAAATGAATGCTATTGAGATTGTTTCCTCTTGGTATGTGATCGTTGCTACCAGGATGCAGCTGTGAAGGTATGATGAGGAGTTTGTAATTTTTAATTTTTTGTTATTTCAAATGATTGCCCCACAGCGAGACATCCATACTGATTGTGATGTTGAGACCCTGGCTGACCAGAATCCTTCTTCCCCTTGTAGACAGTAGATTTTTTGGATGGCCAAGATGTCTATAAGGGGTTTTTGCAGGAAGTCCAGCTTTTTGGCTTAAAATGTTTGAGCCCTGGCTCCTGCGATGTTTAGCACCCTATTGACACTGAGGTGCCCGCGGCGCATCAGAAGCAGTTGGAAGGGCCCTCTGATCCTAACCCACCGTGGCTCATTTTGGCATGCTTTGCGTCTGTACTCCAACTCTCTCAGTAACAATGTCAATTCTCTTGATCTGCCCCAATTTTTCGCGGGAATTGAAGCTTTTGGATTTGTGTTATCTTTTCCCGCACATGTCTCATGATGGTTCAATGCGGGTGCTGATGGGTTCTGTAATTTTGGAGCAAATTTGGAGAATTGTGCACCGCAGTTTTGCCCATATTGCAGCTGTTTTGTTCCCCAAATTGTGAATGATTGATGTCACTTGATGACTTATTTGAGTTTCTGTAAAAATTTTCAACCTGGGCATGTTGTTCTGATTGGTTGGCTTGTGTATATCTGAATTGTTCTCTTGAATTTGTCTGGGGTTGATGGATGATTCTGCATGCACTGCTGACTCGGCCGCTGCTCACTTGTGGGCTTTTTGTGCCACTTTGCATTGTTTATATGTAACTGGGTCCACAATGGAGTATAGTCCATCTTCACCCCAGCGGAATAGGTGGTGGCCATTGGTCATTCTGGTGAAGTTTTTGTTACTTTTGTCCATGGTTTCCTCACAGTAGTATGCTTCCATAAAGCTCTCCTTCATGGGGCATGCGTGTTCCTTGTGTCCCAATGAACTGCAATGGTTGCATATAGGCGGTGCGCGTTCTGGTGTAACTTGGAATGTGGATGACTGTCCCCCATAAACAAAGTGAAACTCTGCTGTGTGAGGGATTCTTGATAAGTCATCTTCTACTTTGGGGAATGGGTTGATCATGGCAATAGCTTTGCCTGTGCACAGGGTTAGCATCAGGCGAAATTGTTGTAATTTGAGTTGCATAATTTCTCTGTAGGCTATGAGCCCTTTGTGGAGCTCCTCCTCAATTACCTTATGAGGAAGGCTGGTAGGGAGTGAGTCAAAGGAGATGAACAAAATTTTTACTTTGTTCCATCTGGTGCACGCGATGCACACTATTTTTTTGCCCTCAGGAAGGGAAATTTTGACGCAGACTTTTGCTGCGGCATCTGCTTCTTCGGCTGTTATAAAACCAATATTGATTCAGTCACATCCAATGTTGTTGTGGCGACATATACTGCATGGGGGAAAAAGGAGGGCTGTGCCTCACATGTTTTCACCCACAGGGTTTGGGACTCATCCCTAAGGAAGAGTCAGAGCCCATGCTCCACCTTTGAAAGGGGTTGGTTACATTGGATATACTTGTATTGATCTTCTTTTATAGTAAACACCATAAACCTAGATATTGTCTGAGTTTGTGGTTTCTTGGCGGATTGGGTTCCTGGTCCCCCTCCAGGGCGTTTCTTGCCCTTGGGTGCACCATTTTGCGCACCTCTTGATGCGACGCTCGCCCAGGTTGTATTAGATTTATTATTAAAATCGCCCATCTATCCTGTGTGATTATCAAAAATTGCTGTTTGTATCGAATCATAGTAACTAAAGTGATTGTTATGGGAAAGAAAAACCAGTCTTTCAGGAGAAGTATGTCCTGGGGAATTTAGCATTTTCTCCTTTTTGTATTGTTACAAAACTGTAATGGATGAAGCTATCAATTACCAATGACTCAAACACTTGACCAATTAATTTATCCGCATAGCACAGGATATAATGGTACCCCATTTGATGACCTTTTACGACTGGAATGATGACAAGACTGCTCTTCTTTGGGAGTTTGTGAGTGATTTAACACTAAAAATAAGAAGAATCTCTTTCTGCTAAGCATCACTTTTCGAAAATCAATTCAGCCTGAAATTTAGCTCCACTAAAGAGATTTACGAAAACTATTAGGAAATATGGCGGGAAACCCCGCAAAAGAACCCGCAGGCTATGCCAAACGAGCCAGCACCACCCCCAAACGAAGCAACCCTCGGTTACCCACCTCAGGGTCAACCAGAATCACCCGCTCTCAAGCAGCAGCCATGAAAGCAGGCACCACCCCCCAACCTGGAGCTACTCCAACTAGCGCCAGTTCACCTGATCGCACTTCTGCAACCTGAACGCCTAACAGCTCTGTGTGTGCTGCCTCCCACCAACCCGCTGGGCCCCCTCCAACCAAGGAGGCCATCACCCACGCTGTTTTAATGGCGTCTGCTCAGTTGAATGCAACTCAGCCCATCAAGGCATTCACCTCCCCCATTGTGTCAGCTAATTCAGCCCCATCTATTATTGCTGACGCCGTGTTTCTGGCTCCCTCCATGAGGGGCAATACCCAGCTACCTGGCCCCCAAATCCTCAGATGTAAGGTTGGATTAGCCGCACATTCTGGTTCACTAAGCACCAAATTGGGACAATCTACTCTTCCCAATGAGGATTCAAATGGTTCGGATTTTGAAACTTCACACCAGTTCCAATCTCACCCGTCCCATTTAAACCCCGTAATTGGCACTTCTCAAGTCGGCACTTTATCGCAATATGCTGAAAACGACCAATTCACTAATCAGCCAATGAGTTTTGCCCACAAAATCACAGCAAACACTCGGGCTGAATTTACCCAAATAGATTGGGATGGTGATGAAACATCTCCCTCCTCCCAATTGGCTGGAGTTAATTCCAATCTGGATGGGACTCCCCAATTTAGTGAGGCCCAACAATCACCTGGCCCCCAAACCCTCGGATGTAAGGTTGGATTAGCCGCACATTCTGGTTCACTAAGCACCAAATTGGGACAATCTACTCTTCCCAATGGGGATTTAAATGGTTCGGATTTTGGAACTTCACACCAGTTCCAATCTCACCCGTCCCATTTAAACCCCATAATCGGCACTTCTCAAGTCAGCACTTTATCTCAATATGCTGAAAACGACCAATTCACCAATCAGCCAGTGAGTTTTGCCCACGAAATCACAGCAAATACTCGGGCTGAATTTACCCAAATAGATTGGGATGGTGATGAAACATCTCCCTCCTCCCAACTGGCTGGAGTTAATTCCAATCTGGATGGGCCTCCCCAATTTAGCGAGGCCCAACAAACCGCCCCTCAATTTAATATGACGCCAGCAACTGCTGTAACATTCCAGAAACAAGGGAACTCCGCAAACTTGTCCAAACCACCAGCTCACACTCAACCTGCAATTGCAGCCCAAAGCAAACACAAACGTACCAAAGGAGCCACTGGGGCGTGGCAAAAACCTCTGGCACCAACGCTACCCAAAGCTGATCCCCGTGAAGTGGCGTTTATTGCCGATGTTAAGAAGAAATGGGCCGAAACTAGAGCGCAAAAAGCTCTACCTCGCTCAACCCTCTCCCACGCAATTCGCCTTTATTATGGGCATAACCCTGTTGAATTCTATACAGAGGATTACTTCTCATACTTTGCAGCGATTGCGGAGACATTCCTAATTAACACCACCATCCATGAATTAGTGGAGGGCCACTACATCGATATGGACATTACTGAAGCTGCCCTTGCTGACCATGCTGCCACCCTCCAGATCATTATTCCACGCGGATCTCTTCGCATCTCCCGCACACGCTCTCACCTGGAGAAAATTTCATGGGTTACTTTTTCCAACCTACCAACGACTGTTGATCCTGAGTCTCTTAAACTGGCACTCCATCGTGGTTTAATGGAGTTTGGGTCTGTTCTTTCAGTGGACTTTAGCGTCCCCTCTTACTATGCTCCCACTCAAAGAGCTCGCACTGCTAGGGCGTCATTCATCCCCTCCCCCACTGTATCCCGTAACATTGAGGTTATTCCTCGTGTGGCGGTAGTTGGGATATGCCCTGAGATCTTTTTTGTTGACCCTGATCAGGCGCGCCCCGGTGTTCATGGTGTAACGCCCTTGGACACTTGTATAGTGGCTGCACAGCTCGAAAACAAGCCCTCTTAGCCACCACCCAGGGGCCTAAACCAGGCCAAAAACGATCCCACTTGGCTGCAGCAGCAATTCCACAACCCACACAATGGGTTCCCGTTCAAGACCTGTCCCCTGAGGCCTTACGCCTAGCAGTTGAAACAGATAACCCCACTATTGGTGTGGGATACCTTCGCGCTCATGCCCCCCTTCCAATGGGCACCCCCTCCAATCTCCCAGAGTCAACTCCCTCTCTCACCAAGCGCAAGGCATCTCCCACAGGGTGCCCCTCGTCAGCCACCCCCACTCAGGGCTCCGCGGCACCCCCACCAACCTCCACCAGCGATTTATCGCATCAACCCTCAGCTCCCAATGGAGCTATGCCCACCAGTATGGACTGGCAACCTGCGGCCTGCGGTAGAAGTGCCACCTCAAAGAGTCCTACCCCAACCCCACAGTCCATTTCGCGCGGATCCTTTGCAGTGTTGGAGGAAGTGAATATGGACTCAGACTCATCAAATGGGGACACCGCGGAGGTCACCATTGAGCACCCTCAGGTCCCTCCCCTGCAACGGAGCGGTGGCAGCATCCTAGGCCTGGCTTACTGGGTCCTCGCCCCCCCACCCTCTCCTTCCCCTCAGAACCCTCGACGCTCCTCACGGATTGCAGCTAATAGTCAAGCTAAAGGACTCAAAACTAGCCGCCTCACAGCAGCAGGTTTAAGCGCTGGCAACCCCCCAGGACATGGAGGGGAACAGCTATGAGTCCACATGGCAGCACCCTGGCCCTGCAATCCATCAACGCAAATGGGTTGCGGGACTTTAAGCGGAGAGCCCGCCTCCTCTGAAACTTCAGGTCAGCACAAATTGACATCGCTGCTGTTCAGGAGCCCCATATCCTCCCCACGAACAATCTGCATGGAATGAACAGTTTGGAGGCAACTCCTCCTGGACAAACCATGCCGCCCTTATTGTTTTGAATCCCGGGTTAAAACCCATTCTTTTTCACAATATCTAGGTGGCCGCCTCATACTGGCCAAACTCACCACTCCTGACTTCTCCTTCTTCGCTGCAAGCATCTACCTGCCTAATGCAGGTCAGGAGCAAAATCGGTTTTTGGAAGAGCTCCTCCAACTCAATCTCCCACGGAATACAGTCCTCTTGGGAGATTTCAACACAACCATAAGTCGCGTCCGTGACTCTTACCCCCTGCAGCAAAGGAACGCCCTGGATCAAGTCGCCTCCAGGATTTCCTTCGCCTGAGTGGCTTTATAGATGCGCTTCCACCCTCCGCGTCTGGCCTAGGTTGCATGACTAGGATCCAGTATGATGTAGGAGCTTTCCAGTCAGCGTCACGCATAGATATGGCACTGATTGGCCCCCTGCTAATTGGCCTCTCCTCTCCCATCTCTCGTGACAACCATCTGAGTGATCACAGGTCACTCACCGTTGTCCTCACCACCACACTTAGACCGTCGCGTAGGTTCTGGCCTAGGGTTGCCCCAGCTCTTCTCAACAACCCCTTCACTAAGGAGAAGCTGTCTATGACCATCCGGGAGACTCTCACCTCCCCCACCCCACCTGCTTGACCACAAGGCTAGATGGGCGGTGACCAAGGAGGGCATCACCCGCGTTGCTTACAACTGTGCCAAAGCCCAGATGACTGCAGCTCGCGCCAGAGTCAAAAGGGCGGAATCCAGAATGAGACATCTAGAGCGAAACTGCCAGCCTTCGCCCTCTCCCAGATGGTTGGAAGACTGGGAAGCGGCGCAGGAAGCACTCCGCTTGGAGCTCACACTGCAGGAAGAACGGGCAGCAAACTTTACAGCATCTCGTTACTATGCTCAATGGGAACGCCCCACCCGCTTCTTCTTTCAGAAACAGAAAGCCCGGTCAACAGCGCAGGATATTACTGCACTGAATATTGGCACTACAACCACTTCAGATAAGGAGGAAATCACGCAGGAACTACACCGCTTCTACTCCAGCCTCTTCCATGCCACCCAGGTGGACCCATCGGACATCCAAGACTTCCTGCGGCGGGCTCCAGAGCCGCCCATTGACCCACGGGCTGATGAGGCTCTACTGGCGCCTATTTCCATCCAGGAGGTGATGGAAACCCTTCTGAAATCCCCACGGCTTAAAGCCCCAGGCCCAGACGGAATACCCTTTGAGGTGTACCTTCTGGAACCTGCAGTGATAGCCAGAACCCTCAGCGACCTCTTCGCTGCACTCTTGGTGAATGGAGAGGTCCTCCCCGACTCCAGAGGCTCAATCACGACCCTCATTCACAAGAAGTCAGACCGTGAGAACCTGGCGAACTGGCGCCCCATAGCGTTGATCAACACAGACCACAAGCTCTTCACGAAGCTTCTGGCCAACCGCATCACCAAATGGGTGTCACCTCGCCTCTCCCCATCCCAGTACGGTTTTATTCCGGGGAGGTCGTTATGGGACAACTATAATGACCTTCACGTGACTTTGACTGCTAACTCTCGTAAGGTGAATGGCTTTGTGGCTCTTCTGGATATGGAGAAAGCATATGATCGGGTAGCCTAGAAGTATATTGATGCTTCCCTGGCCCGCTTCCATCTCCCACCCGCAGCTAGGCGCTGGATATCAGCGCTCTATGACCAGCTCCACACCAGAGTCCTGGCGCCAATGGGTTTTACAGTGGCAGTACCAGTTGGACAAGGTCTCCGGCAAGGGGACCCCCTGAGCCCTATCATTTTTAACATCACCCTTGACCCCCTCTTGGCCTCCTTACAGGACAAGCTAACAGGGATTCTGGTCCCAGGTAAAGCCCCCACACGCACCATGGCATTTGCAGATGACACTACCATTGCATTTGGCTGCCCTGGGGATGTTGCCCTCGCTGCTGTGACCATTGAGAGGTACACCAAGGCGTCCAACGCCATGGTCAACACCTCCAAGACAACAGTTGTACAGGTCGGCTCCCCCACCTTCCCCCCACCATTTGGTATTAAACCTGAGCGCGGTACCTTCCGTCACCTGGGCGTTCTCACCAACCAACAAGGAGTTGCGCTAAAAGACAATGAGGACTTGCTCCTTGCAGCAGTTAACTCCAGGATTGCCAGCTGGAACCGGCGGCACATCACCCCCCAGGGTCGAGCTCTGATGGCCAATGTGTTCCTCCTCTCCAAAGTCTGGTTCCTAGCGCACGTCTGCCCATTCACAGATGCCTTTTATACGCGGCTCAATGTACTCCTCCGCTGTTGGATCTGGGGCTCAAACCATCCACCAATAGCCCTCTCAACCATTGCCCGACCCTGCAATGAAGGGGGCCTAGGGCTTCTGGACACGCGATCCCACGCCACCACAATCTTCCTGAAGTTCCTTTGGCCGATTGTTTGCTGGGACGCGACCCCCATGCCCCAATGGGCGCCCGCCCTCCGCCAGTCAGTGTCAGCAGCTCTGGTCTTCCTAGAGCATCTCTGACCTCATTAGGGAGTGGATCACAAACCACCCAGGCCATCGCCTAAAACCATCCTCATCCCCCTACTGGAACCAGGCTCTCCTTGCCCTGAAACGAGTAGGCGCGCGGATCCACCATGCCTTCCCATACAGAAGGGAAGGCCCTGGCCTCAGCCCACGTCGCCATGCAATTGTGCACAATGGACAAGTTGTCACAACTCGCCTCAACCCCCAAGATCGTCCTCCCATCCGCCCAAGACTCCTTGAGCTCCTCCCTCCCTCCGTGAGATTTGACCTTAAGGAATTGTGGAAGGACGTCTATCACCTCATCCTGTCAGCAAAGGTGTCTAACACCTTATGGAGAGTGCTCCACTGTTCATACAGGACAGGGGACCGGACTGGCCCTACCTTCCAGCACCAAAGCTGCCCCCGCTGTGTGGAGCCTATTGACTCCCACCTCCATCGTTTTTTCACCTGCCCAGGTGTCGCCGCATTTTGGCCAAAGGCCCGCGCGCTCCTCCATGCTCAGCCCTGGTCTGGACACCCTGTGCAAGACCTCATGTTTGAGCAGACATTGCCTGGCTGCCACCGACCCCTCCGTGTCCTCGCCTATGCCACAGCCATCTGGACCATCCATAACTCCTTCCTTCGTGCTGCCTTTGACCAGCAGGTGTGGACCCCTCCACACATGATCACCCACTTTCAGGTACACTTTGAGATGGCCCTGAAGGTCTGCACTATGTCGCCAACCCTCCCCCGCTCAGTTGTCACTGCAGCACGGCTCTGGCGCGCAAACCCCCTCCCTCTCTCGATGCCTCCTCCCTCCCCTTCCCTCGCCTCAGGCTCTTAGGAGCCCAGGCCTAATTCAATAAACATCGATGAATCCCCCCTTGGGTTGGGACCATCTAGTACTAAAAAAAAACACTATTAACAAGAAACAGACATTTATGGGATTAAGACTCAACCAGGGAGGATCCATCAATGATCTCACCCAAAGGATTTATTTAAAGATCAGATATTTTTCTGCAGAAATTTTCTTAAGTTGGATGATGCTATCACCACCTTCTTATCGCATTTAAAACTATGCCCAACACCTATTCTATCTAAAGCAGTAAAGCCCAAACTTACGTTCCTCCTGCATATCAATGAGAACATTATGAAGATTCCTTCCTATATGTTTAAATCTACCAGGACACCACATCATAACAATAAACATTAGCCTCAAGTCTTAGTAGTAATGCCCCTTGACTCGCTCACACTATGTTTTTTAACTATTGCTGAAGACCAACCACACCATAAACTACTGCTGCCAACTTTGCCAAAATAATGCAGCAAAAAACAGTCAGCATAGGGTAAGAGGTTAACTCTGCTGATTAGACTCAAGTGCCTTAACCTTCTAGCTCTATGTTTAGTAATTTGGGTTGCTTCATATTAGCTGCTCCTGCTGAAGTTAAATTACCTCTTACTATTCAAGGAAATAAAGACCTAAAGCTTTTTTATTTTACATTGGTCAATTACTCACTTGAATTTTTACAGTCAGCTTCTCAAGTGAGAACAGGCATTAACCAACAAAATGTTTTAAACAAATTGAAAACACTTGATTATAGCCAAAGAAAAATTATCTGCTCACCTCACTACAATTACTTAATGACTATCTATTTGCCATTGATTCCCAATTTGGGTCTTCAGTGGTATGAGTGAAACTAGTCATTCACAAAGTTATATGTCTTGGCTATAATTGATACTGGATCCCTCAGTTAACTTTATATCCATTATGACTTATACAGAAAATCAAAATGTCTTTGACATAATCCATAAAGCTGGATATGGGACGGCAGAAATCAGTCTACTCAGGCGATCAAATCATATTCCACCTTACCTCTCCAATTTAGTGAGCTCTTGATTACCATTCTGCTATCACATTAGAAAACAATAACTATGAATTGCTTATTAGAGTACAACTAATTAGGGAGTTTCATTGCATTCTTAATCACAAGGAAAAGTATCTTTCACTCTTGGGATATAGGACACCACTAATATTTGATCTCCCAATCAAAAATTAGGGGCTCAAAAAATGTTTTTGCAAAACTCTCTTTTGACTAAGCGTAACTTTACAAGCAAATCTTATGGAAAAAGCAAATCTCAATCACCTGACATAGTTTTGCTCCATTGTACTCAGATTCTCTGCTGGCTGCTCCAGTGTGGGGCAGCGGCAAAACTCTCTCCGCCATTTTCCATCTGGCAGGAAAACGTGCTCAGACTGGCTTGCCCAGTCATACCAAACTCCTGGGATGATTTTTCCTTCCAAGAATCTTGACGCTCACCTCGCTTATACCCAAATGGTACATCATTGCCCCCTGGTGCTCCCCTGGAGCAACATGCATTTCAGCATTAGGGTTGGCTATGGGAAACTTTTCCTTAACCACAACCAAGCTATTTAAAAAAATGGCTCAGGTGGTGATGACTCATACCAGTTTTATTAATTTCCGCCCCTACAAGGGGTATTTTGATCTCAGCTTCACCTGTCAAGCTGATGCCACCACTGCAGCAATTATGCCCCTGGTATTCCAGGGTACCCCTCTCCCCACAATTTGGACCCAGCTTCCAGCGGATACCACTTTGTAAGTTCAGTTTGCTGGTTTTCCCATACACCTACCCCTGCGGTGCTCCACCAGGAGCTTATGGATGGTTTAATATCCTATGGCTCCAACCTCAGCTTACAATTTGTGGTCCTATATGGGGCCACACGCCTCGCTGGGCCTTGTGCATTTGCCATTATCAGCCCTGAATTAAATAAAATTGCCTTGTTGATTCCCCCTCATGCTGTCATTCCTTCTGCCCCTGACCATACATTCTGGGCCCACGTTGAGGGCGGGAAGATGAGCTTTCCATCCTGTTTTGAGTTGGACCACTCAAAATGCAAGTGCCCTTCCTCAGTTGCTTCTGACAGCTCAAACTTTTTTATCTTCTGGCTTCCAATCCACTGCCCACCCCACGCCAGATCCAGTATGGGGTACAATTTTACCTTCCCCTCCCCCAAAGCCTGTTGCTGCAGCTGCAACTGCAGCCACCAATCAGCCTTCTCCTCGCCCCAGTGCCACACATGATTTTTCCAATTAAGTACCAGCTTGGACCCCAGTTTGATCATGTATTCTCCAATGAATCAACCAAACCTCAATCATGTGCCGATTCCTCAACACAATTCAACCAGAACCCATGGGAATTATTGGCTGAAATTGAAAAATCAGTTAATCTCATTGAAGAACCATCTCTGCAAATTGAGCGGTTTGTTAATGCAGAATGGGACGCCAAATACATTATCATTTATATGCCCCACAGCCAAATGCTGAATAATTTTGCAGTGACCACAGCAACAATCAAAGCAGCTGCCATTCCAGATTGTCATCCCCTCCGCAAAGCTGTTGATATATCAGTTCAATGCTCACAGGACGTATTTCCTCTCCTGTTATCCCCTCAACCCTCACCCCACAATGTAAGATTACAGTGAATCAATTGCACAAAAATGTCAACGATGCTATCCAGAACATGGTAACTTTAGCATGGTATCCTAAAGCTAAATTTATCCAAACCAATATTACCACGTTCTTTAAACTCCCAGATGCCCACATTTAAGACAAAAAGGCTTTAGCAAAGAAATCAGAGCCATTTTATTAGCTGTAAATTTCCATGAGATACCAATCATTAATGATATTGAACCACATTCTGCGATGCCTCGATGCTCTTGCTCTCCACCTTGATATGTGCCCTACTCTGGGATGAGGAAGCTGCTGCTGAAGATGAGCCCCCTGATCACCCCACCCCTTCTGCCATGGTTGGATAACAGTTTCCGCTGCCTCACATGGTTGGTTGTTTTCATTTGGTGTGTAACATTTATTCAGCTCATTTTGGGTGTTTTGTTTGAATCAATTAGTTACGTTAAATTTTTTTTAGTTTTGGTAATGTCCATCCCCTGGTCAGCTTACCTCAAATAATTAAAAAATATACTTGCCTCATTAAATATTTCTTCTCTTTCTGTAAAATAGAGTATTAAAACTTGGGTGTAGAATTAAGTTACCTCTTGATTCCAAAGAAGCTGAGGATGGGATACCTCTGTAGCCCCAATTCTTTAACATACCACATGTTTCTCAACTTAAAATGGATTCCAGAATTAAGATTCACATTCCCTCTAACCAAAATTGGAGTTATAAGGATTTCCTAATACTTCTATCAAAGAAGCACTGAACTGCCCTGTAATTTTAGACCCCACCTATTGTAAACCATCTCCATTCTATAAAAAAATTAATGAATCAGAAACTTAAAGTTAGGGGTGGAAGGCGAGTTGGTAGGGCGTATGGCTACTAACCTGAAGGTTGTGGGTTCAATTCCCGCCCTTTGAACATCAATTGGGGTGCCAGATGAAGGAAGCTATTGGCGGCTAGTAGGTATAACAACATGAAAGCCTTACCCATGACATAACCAGAAAATTGAGTCCTGATCCAGAGGTAAAAAAACTTGCTATGACAGAGTTGACCCTGCTCAGGTTTCATGGCGATACTTTCTTTCTCTATTTCAGTAATTTTTTGTCCCCTGGTCGGCTTGCCTCAAATAAATAAAAAGAAACTCCAAGTTCCTCATCACTCTCTTTTTTTAGTATTAGATGGTTCCTCATCACTCTCTTATCACCTATGAAAGACAAAATCCTATTGAAAATATCACTGATGTAAGTAATTTTAGTTCTCTAAAAACTCAGAGTTTGATGCTTTTCTTTCTCATAATAATCACTTTAATTACTACGATTCAATTTAAACAGCAAATTTGGATAATCACACACAGGAAAGATGGGCGACTTTAATAACAAAAATAATACAACATGGGCGAGCATCGTGGCAAACAGTGCACTTAACGGTGCAACTAAGGGCAAGAAGCGCCCTGGAGGGGGACCAAGAACCCAAGCCATAAGAAATCGCAAACTCAGACACCTTCTGGGTTTATGGTATTTACTGTAAAGCATGCGCAATACATGTATATTCAATTCAACCAACCTTTGTCAAAGGTGGAACACGGGAGCAGAGCCTTCCTTGGGGATGAGTCACTGACTCTGTGGGAGAAAACATGTGAGGCACAGCCCTCACTTTTCCCTCACGCGGTGTACATAGCCACCAACAACATGGGCTGCAGCTGGATCGATATTGGTTTTGAAACAGCCAATGAAGCTGATGCCGCAGCAAAAATCTGCGTGTAAATTGCCCTCCCTGAGGGCAAAAAAATTGTGTGCACCGCGTGCATCAGATGGAACAAAGCGAAAACTTTGTTCATCTCCTTTGACTCGCTCCCCACCAACCTTCCTCATAAGGTAATTGAGGAGGAGCTCCACAAAGGCCTTGTGGCCTACGGAAAAATCCAACAACTTGAATTACAGCGATTTTGCTTAATGCCCAACCTGTGCACGGGCAAAGCTATTGCTGTAATCAACCCCTTCCCAGAAGTGGAAGAGGATTTATCCAGAATTCCCTGCGCAGCAGAATTTCACTTCGCAGATGGGGGCCAGTCAGCTGCATTATGAGTTACACCAGAACGCGCACCACCCATTTGCAACCACTGTGACTCACTGGGCCCCAAGGAACATGCATGCCCTGTAAAAGAGGGCTTAATGGAAAATGATTTCTGTGAAGAAGCTATGGACAAAGATAATGAAAACTTCGCCAAAATGACTAATGGCCACCACCCATTCCGCTGGGGTGAAGATGGACTATAACCATCGTGGACCCAGTTACAAATAAACAGCGTAAAGCAGCACAAAAAGCCCACAAGAGAGCAGCGGCTGAAGCGGCGGTACACACGGAATCCGCCATTAACCACGGACAAATTCAGGAGGATATTTCAGATATTCACCGAACCAACCAATCAGAACAATATGCCCAGGTTAAAAATTTTCACAGTAGCTTGACTGAGCCACAAAGCGTCATCAGTCATGCAGATACTGAGGAACAATGCAACCGCAATTTGGGTGAAAATGCGGTGCACAATGCAACAAAGTTGAACCTCAAAAATATAAAATCCAATCAACAACCCGCATCAAATCAACATGAGACCTGTGCAGGGAAAGTTGACGCAAATGCAAAAAACCGCAATTCCCTTGAATCATTGGGTCAGATCAAGGGAACCAACAATGGCAGTGAAAGAGTTGAAGTACAGATGCGCAGCATGGTAAAAATGAGCTGCGGTGGGATAGGACCAGAGGGTCCTCCCAACCACTCCTGAGGTGCCGCGGGCACCTCAGTGTCAATAGGGATGTTAAATATCGCGGGAGCCAGGGCTCATATGTCCCAAGCCAAAAAGCTAGCATCCCTGCAAAAACCTCTTGTAGACATCTTGGCCATCCAAGAAACCCACTGCCTACAAGGGGAAGAAGAACCCTGGTCAACCAGGGTTGCACCATCACAATCAGTATGGACGTATCACTGTGGGATGATAGTTCAAAACAACAAAAAATATAAAATTATGAATTCATCATCACACTTGCACGGTCAAGTCCTGGTAGCAACAATCACATGCCAAGATGAAATAATTTTGTTAACATGTATCTATGCACCGTGCACTGCAACTGAGAGAAAAAAAATTTTGAAAAAATTTCTACTCACACCCTCCCACCAGATATCATCATGTTAGGCGATTTCAACTGCTGGGATAACCCCAATACAGATTGATGGCCTAATCCCAGGGGATACCCACCTGGACACATTGAATATCGCACAATGAAGGCATCTCTTGGCTTACAGGATGCTCTTTCCCCCAATTCACCAATCCTTCCCCATATGACAAGACCCAACACATGTGAGGGACTGCTCATATCTATGAGTCGTATTGACCACATCCTCATCCCACAATCCCACCACTCAAGAATCTCCAAATTTACAACAAAAAAGATCAATTTTTCTGATCACCGATTAGTTATGGTTCAGTTAGCACCAACCCAATCCCACACACAGGTGTCGCCTTGGAGAAAGCTTCACCCAGAAAATCTAAGATTGCCTGGGATATCTGACTGGGTTGAAAACAAGGCTACAAACCCAGAATTCATAGAACCATTTACTTCAGATCCCATCGGAACATGGGAAAATTTCAAAAAAGATTTAATCAACAAAACCCAACATATTGCATCACACAAGTATACTTCGGACACAGCCACAATCAAGCGTACCTTGGCAGAACTAGATCACCTGGAATTACACACTCCAAGATCTGGCTATAGCCCTAATTGGGGACGCAAATGGGCAGAAAATTCAGCCTGACTTAACAATCTCATCTTTGAATACCAACACAGAATCAAAGTATCGAACAAAGATAAGTTCATAAAGGAAGGCAAAACCTGTTCAACATACTTTTTCCACCAATTCCACTCCCGCGGAAACCAGCCCACATGCACATAGGTCCGTAAGACCAACGGCACCGTGGCAACTGACCCTGAGGAGGTCAAGGGTGAAGTACACCGCTATTACACTGAATTATATCGCAATATGCCAACAGATCCACAGAAAATGAAGAATTTATTCAAACTGCCAAGATACAAAGTACACCACCAAATTGCAATATACTATCCCTTATCACATGGGAGGAGCTTTGGGAAACAATTCGCGGTGCATCATGTAGGAAATGCCCAGGGCCTGATGGGATACCCTACGAATTTTACAAAAAATATTTTCAACAAATCGCCCCCTCCTATTGGCGTCAATGAACCAGAGTTTGTTGGAAACACGCCTACTACCAGGAGGCCATGAATCCTACGTTATAACCTTATATAAAAAGGGTTACATTTTGGACATGGCCAACTGGCGCTCAATTGCACTCTCCAACACTGACACAAAAATTCTAACAAAAATTCTAGCAGCTAGATTAAGCGCAATTGCATCTGACGCCCTATCACCCAACCAGTTTGGGTTTATACCAGGGCGTTCAATCTGGAACAACATACACCCTGTTGCAAACATTTGCCAATCCAAAGCAACTGGTGCCCTGGTCTTCTTGGATCAAGAAAAGGCGTATGACCGTGTTAGCTGACCATACCTGAAAGAATGTCTACATTCCTTCAAACTCCCACCAAGATTCATAAAATGGGCGATGCTCCTAACAGAATCTGCAACCATGGCTGTATGCGGCCCTGGATTCCTAACAAACAGTATCAAACCACACAGAGGGCTCAAACATGGGGATCCCCTCAGCCCACTGCTATACAGTTTCAGCTTTGACCCACTCCTCCAGGTAACTGACTCACGTCTCATAAAGATAACCGCACAAGGACAACCAACAGTCAAGATACTGGCCTTTGCAGATGACTGTGTAGCAGGTATAGCAAACAATGAAGATGCCCGACAGCTGGAACACACTCTAGAGGAATACTCCAAGGTGAGCAATGCATCGCTCAACAAAATGAAGACAGAAATCATCCTCTTAGGCAAATACACAAACAATTGGGCCACAACATCAGAACCTCACACCAACACTCGAAGAAAAACCCAATTATTTTACCCTTTGCAACACCTCCCACCACCACTCCTGTCTGACACCTTGGAATCTGGCTAGTATCATGGGGATATGCTAATGAGACAATGGAAAGTAACCTGTTACAATGGGTATCCAAACGCGTCGCCTCCCTCAAGGGAAGAACCCCAGGACTAACAGGACGAGTTAAAGTTGCTAACTCGCTCATCCTCCCAATACTGTGGTACCAGGCCCATGCGATAGCCTTCTCACCTACCTTTATAATCTCAATTCGCGCGCTTATCCAGGGCTGGCTGTGGCCTGGCTCTCACCTTCCTATACGGATGGAAACACTATTTGGCCCACGCTCAAGCGGAGGCATGGGACTAAAAGATTTTGAGAGCCATGCCAATCGCATCCTAGGTACCTGGATAAAGGAAATCCTTGCTCCAGACCTCCCGCAACAACATTGATCCAGAGCAGCAAGGACTAACTTTGCACAGGCGCTCAAATTATCCAATCCACATAGTCCACCCAGACTACTTTCATACCTTGCCAAGCACCCTACTGCAACAGGTCCGCATGGAACCTCCCCTCATTTCAAACATATCCTCTGAACTATCCGCCATATGGGATGGACCATAGAGAACATGAATACTATACAGGGAAGGGGACGACCCAGCCCCCAATTCAAATTAAGAAACCCAGAAAACCACCCCTGAGGGATATGCTCGCAACAACCCCAAGCATAGCTAGGATAGAATAACTAGATAGCTGGACATTCCCTATGATTTAACCACACAGAAAGCAATGTGGAAAATGACACACCACCCACTCCTACAACCAAGGATAAGAGTAAATGCCTGGGGCTGTTTGAGAAAGGCCTATAGGATGGCAGACTGCTCCAACTCCCTCCACAAAACATGTGCAGTATGTGGAGGTGATGGATCCCTGCATCACCGCCTAGAAACATGCCCCCCAACCAAAGCTATATGGAAGGAAGTCACACGCCTGCTCAAGATTCAAAACGAACAGGAATTCTTGATATCAAAAAGTATCTTCATGCTCCAGATTGAGTCACCAATCCCATCTACCCTCCACTCCCTAATAATACCCATTGCAATGTGGACAATACACACAATCGCATTAGATGCGCTCAAGGGCACAGTCCCAACCATTCATGGGATTATTAACAGATTCCATGTCCATTTACTAGAGCACTTCTAAGCCTGGCTCTATGGATATGAGACCAAGACAAAAAGCGCTCATAGAATCATGGTTCCCACTCTGGTTCCTCCACACAGACCCTTTCCTTCACACCTGATCCATAACAGGGGAAACCCCTCGGAGTATTGCACCAACCCCCCATACCTGGCAGTCCTGCTGGCAACAGGGGTAACTTGAGTACCCTGGGGTGCCCAATTTTTATATTTCTTAGTTATTCTCTTAGTTTCACATATATTCGGTAATGTCTGTCCCCTGGTTGGCTTACTTTGGTTAAATAAAAAACTTAAGTTTGATCCCCTAACCACCATAACTCTGGGCAAAATTAAGATTAGGGACAGCCTCACACCCAATGAACGCTAGAATTTAGAAGCCCTCCTTGAGGAATATAATGATATATCTTATTGGGACCTGGAGATTTTAGGGAAGATGTTGAGATAATTCACCAGGTTGAAACCAAAGATCATCCCCCATTTAATTTCAAGACTACTGAAAATCTAAGGTTGAGGTGGCTCAAGTAGAATTTAAATTAAAGCAATTGATGGAAGCTGGGCTACTTGTACCATTAATAAGCTCTTGGGCCTCCCTGCCTTTGTTAATCTATAGTAAGATGGCAGACATCTAGTTGTTATGGACTATATCCAACTAAATTCCATTACTTAGAAAGGATAGTGATCCCCTACCTTGTATAGATGATTTTTACATCTTGTGTCTGGATCACAGTATTTTTCAGCAATGGACCTCACCAGTGGATATTAGAAGATTGACTTATACCCCATAGTTTGTAAAAATGTGCCCTTTTCTCTAGTGAAAGGTTATTTGAGCCTACTTAAATGCTTCAGGGGCTAAGCATTGCCCCTGCCACCTTTAAAAGAGCAATCGACGGTTTATTAGGGGATTTAAAACGCTCTTCTGTGCTAGTCTTAATTCAACAATATAAATAAATTTTCTAGGAAACTTACCGCTCACTTGGAAAACCTAGGGGAGGTTTTTCAGCAATAACGCCAATCTTCTTTGAAGTTAAAACCCTACAATTTGTCCTTTTTCAAGGCTATATGGATTTTTTTGGACATAAGGTAAGTAAGGCAGGAATATCATTATTGGACAACAAAGTTATGTTATTTCCAAGGTGTCCCCACCTAAGTCACTGCGCAATGTATAAGTCTTTCTGGGATGGTTGGATATTAACACCACTTTATTCCACACTTTATAGATACATATGAGCCCTTGGCTTATTAGTTAGAGAAATTTTTCCTTTCCAGTGGAAGAAAAACAGCAACACTCCTTTGAACTATTACGTGTATCTCTTACCCCTCCCCTATACACATACATCTTAATTTTGACATACCATTTTTTACTTTTTATTGATGCTAGCGATATACCTATAAGAGCTATATTATCTCAACACAACAAAGATCTGGTGGACCATCTATTGCATTATAGAAATTTTTTATCAAAGCCAAATGAAAACTATAGTGGTACCAAATTTGAGTGTTTGGTAGTTATAATGGCTATTAGACATTTTTGACCTAATTCATATGGGCCCATTTTACCATATTTACTAATTATGCTTCATTGTGATGGCTCCACCAGATGAGGGATCCTGACAGGAGATTGGCTTGATAGGGTTTAAAACCCCAAAACTATATATCACCTATAAATAATTTCCCCAGGACAACTCATTAGACTGTGGATTGTTTATCCAGTTTACCCATACTAGATTTAGCTGATCATGAGGAAGATAAACACTACAATCTTTTAACCCAACCTCACTCATGGAAAAATGAGTCACTTACTATCCAAAAGAGTTCTAGTAAGAGTCAGCAAATATTCAGAACAAGGATGGTAACCTTTATGAAATATTGTCACAATAATGGTTACCCTACATTCAACTTTATGCTCACACAGATGTTAGACTAGCAGGACACCTGCAAGTCAGCCACAGAGAAATATAAATAACCTACCAATGGCTCAAAACCCAATGTTATTATAAAGGAAGCTATTCACAATTCAAAATTTACTAAAGTCCTGTCTGGTAAAGTCAGGCCAGACTTAATCCACGACCACAACATCTAGTGATTCCACCCTGTGAACCCTTTCATAATATAAGTATTGATGTTTGGGCTCACTCCCATGAGCATCCAATGGACATTGATTACTCATTCTGGCTCTTTTCATTTTAACAAAGTGGATCAAAGTCCTATCCCTACACTCCTCTTTGTCAAAAACTACCACCACGTTCTTCTATATTTAAAATATCATCCAACATGGGTACCCTAAAGTAATTCTCTGATAATGGTTAAAAATTTTTATAATCATCACTGGTGAATGAGTTAACCAAATTAATGGGACCCACTCAAGTGTTATGCACCCCTTACCATCCTTCAACCATTGGAATGGTAGAGCGAGCAAACGCTACACTAACCTCAACCTTCAGAAAATAGAATGGACCAATCCTCTATATTGATTTCAAAACCTATCCGGTGTAATTTTAGCTATCAAATAAGTTACCATTGGACCATCACAATGTCCCCTTTCCAAGCCATGTATGGAAGGAATCACCAAATGCCCACCAAAGTGCAATCCACGTTAGACCAAGCTTCTGTCAGGAAAATGGCAGAAGAAGTTTAGACTGGCCTGCCAGTCTGGATGTGTGAGCACCCAAAAAGCAAGCCAGAATGCCAATGGCGTTTCCACTTGTATGACGTTGTATGGAGCTGCAAATTTGGTAACAATGACATGTTGTTGTAGGATGAGCGTGGAAAGAAACCTAGTAGTGAACCAAACAGAAACAACCCCAGACCCTGCAGGTCATGATTAAGGGGATTTCACTACTGAGTTTACTACTTTGGGATTACTGGTGAAAGGGTTCTTCACTAAAGTAGAGACAAGGGGGCGGATCCTTTCTTGTAAGTGAGATATATATGAGGCCACAGAATTCTGATATCTTGATAGCGGATAGCTTCAATAATGGTTAAATTCCCAGAAGTTTCTTGCACATATGTTTCAGTTGACTATGGCAGGAGTGATTTTTTTTATTTAACTGAGGCAAGCCGACCAGGGGACAGGCATTACCAAAAGAAAGAAACAAACGACATGAAACCTAAACAGGGTCAACTCTGTCAAAGAAAGTTTTTCCACCTTCAGATTGGGACTCAAATTTTTCTGGTTACGTCATGGGTAAGATTTTCGTGTTATTAGACCTACTAACCGCCAATAGCTTCCTTTGGCTGGCACCCTGATTGATGTGCAAAGGGCGGGAATCAAACCCGCAACCTTCAGTTTGGTAGCCATACGCCCTTACCAACTTGCCTTCCACCCCTGACAGGAGTGATTTTAATCATCAAAACTGGTAAAGCTCATCCAGTGATAGGGCTAAGGGGCCACCAAGAGAGTGCCATTAGGACTTTGGCAAGAAGAAATGAAGTAAAATAAAAAATTTGGGTACTAGCGGGAATTTTATTTGAAAAAAATAAAGAGAATTGACCAACAATTTTCTCAATGCTGTCAGGCAGACAGCAAGTTAATATTAGACTGGCCTGCCAGCCAAGGTGCCGGAGCACCTGAATGGCAAACCAGAATGCCAAAGGCACTGCTGCTGGTATGACGGATATGAAACTAGAGAGAAGTTTTGCCAACAACTGCTGGTGAGCCAAAATCTCATACAGGCACATAATAAGATAACAGACAAATATGGCCATTAACCCTGAGGGACGTGCAAGTGCTGGCGGAAAGGGCAGTTTATTTTTAACATAAAAAATAAACTTTTAGAAAGGATTTTTAATGGAAAATAAGGAAAGAAAAATCCAACAATTTTCTCAGTGTGATGCAGCAGATTATATAGTGGTCAATTGATGTGGGGATAAGCAGGGATTGGGTCCATCAAGTTTAACTTAACTGGCGAATTCTTTGGGGATGGGGGAAGATAAGCTCAATAGGAACTGACATCAAAGGATTTGGCAGTAGGCTGAGTCGCTGTTGGTTTGACCTTAAACGTCCAAACTGAGGCTCAACTGCTTTTCTGACATTTGGCATGATGGCATCTGGCTGACAAGCAGAGGGATTCCCACAAGGACACCCCATGTAGTGGTGGTCCCAATTGGTTGGGAATGGGTTCAGGATGCCCAACCTGCCCATGCCCAGTCGCTGGGTCATTTGTTTGGTCAAAATCTTTAGGTCAGCTGCAACTCCCAATTTTTTAGAAGGGAGATTCAAACTATCATTGATGGTGTCCAATGCTACTACCTGCGCTTCAGGGGTCATCCCTAATAATTTCAAGAGGGGGTTAATTTTGATAATTGACCTTCTTGATTAATCAAAACCGATGGTGATTCCAGCCAATAACTCAATCTTCATCCCTCTTTGGATATACAGATTCCAATTGTTGTGCTTAATTTCCATTAGGTTTGGCATGATTGACTTTAATTTGGCGATCTTGGCACAGATTTCTGTAATTTATCTAATGAGTTTGGCCATGGTTACAAAGGTACTGGGGGAGGGGTTTGGAGAGGGAAAGCCATCACACAATGCTCATCTACCACATGGGCGAGGTCTCACTGGGTGATGAGGGGCTTGGCCACCCTCTTCGGACTCTTTTTGCTTGGAAATGGGAAGAGCGACCAATCTACACACAGGGGACGTTCCCCTGGACTTACATTACCAATCCCTTTTTCCAAAGGAAGGGCATCACTGCTAGGGAACTGCATGAGAGCCACTTTTTTGTGCTCTTTGGGTAGTTTGATCGCCATCACTATTGCAACTTTTTATGGGGGGACAGGAGGCGTTGGGGTAAGATTTGTGAAACGCTTTGACCAGTTCCTTGCAGTTAGCGCAATTGTGAGCCTTAACCAAACTGTTCTTGTAAAGCTGAATACCCTTTCCAGGCCACGAGATACTGAATGGACCAATGGCACTTGCAGGATGCTAGGATGTTTTCCACTTCGGCTTCCTCCATATTTTCAATTATAATTGGCTCAGGATCCATGGGAACAGTACCCTTAAAAGGTGACAGCTGGGAAACGTGGAATACGGGGTGCTGTTTCCAATGGGCTGGCAGTTTAACCATAACGCGCCATTGCCCAGGTTTTCCTCCACCAAGTGGGGATCCAAATGCTTACTATCTAACTTGTGGGAGGGTACTTGCATTCTCAAATGATGTGTATTGAGCATAACATAAGAGCCCACTGTTATTTCATGACCCAGGAGTTGCTTTTGATCTGCGCACTGCTTGTAGTCCTCAATAGCTTTAGTGAGGTGTTCCCACACTAAGGATTTAGTAGACCTAATATGTTTAGCACGATCCGTGGCAGCTTGGACCTCAGGATGCAAGCAGGGTCCAATCAAAAAGGAAGGATTATATCTGAGAGTTGCCTCATAAGGGGAAAAACCCGTGGAAGCGTGAGTCCCATTGTTGTAAGTGAATTGGGCGAGGGGAAGGTTGTTAGCCCAGGTATCCTGTGCAGCTGCAGCATAGCACCGCAGGTACTGTTCAAAACTTGGTTAACTTGCTTGGTCTGACCATTGGACTGGGGATGATGCACCATGGAGCAACAGGGAGAGATTTTAAAATGGATGAGAGTTTGAACAGAACTGCGCTGTGAACTGTGGACCACAGTCAAAGATGATCTACTGCGGGAGACCAAACATTGAAAACATGTGGCATTCAAAGAGACGAGAGGTTTCCTCTGACATAATTGTGGAAGCGCAGGGAATAAAAAAGGAGAATTTAGTGAAACGATCCACCACAACCATCACCACTGTAAACCCATTAGAGCAGGAGAGTTTAAAGATAAAATCCATGGACACTGATGTCCATGGACTCTCCGCCTGTTGTAAGGGGTGTAGTAGCCCATTTCTGCCAGACCAGTCTAACTTAGCCTGGGCACAAGTAATGCAATCGGCGATCCAGGCCAGAACTTCTTTAGTTAAACCTGACCAATTGTAGGTCCGCTTGATCAAGTCAATGCATTTCTTATTGCCCAGGTGGCCAATCGTGGGGGGTCATGATGCGCATGAAATACCTCATATCTGAAGAGAGGGGAACCCAAATTTGCGACCTGAAATAAATGAGACCTTACACCGAAGAGTACAGAGAGTGTTTATGATTTTGATGGGACAATTGCTCAAATAATCCTCCCTTCAGGTCAGGTCATTTGGCTGGCTAAGACCTGAGCTAAGAGTGGGGCTTCAGGAGCAAGGGTGGCAAGGGAGATGATGGGGGAAACAATTGACAAAATTTTAGCAGTGGAAATCATGGTAATGAGGTCTGCTTCTTCGGAATCTGTGGTACATTGGGCGGGGTTGTGGCTGAGAAAACTGGTAAGTACATTAAGTGCACCTTTTATGAATTCATATTTAAAACCAAAGGTGCACAAGTCCCAATAGGTTTGGGCTTGCCAATGCGCCAATTTTTGGGGTTTACAGAAATAAAAGAGAGCTTGGTGATTTGTGCAAACAGTTAACTCATGCTGGGCACCCTGTAACAGGTACTGACAATGAGTCAATGCCCATGCTGCAGCTGCCAACTTTTTATCATAGATGGTGTCATGGTTGGATGACATCATAGTAGGAATTGATGCTAGAGATAAGGCTGGGCGACAGGAAGCCCAGAAGGTGAGACTTCAGGCTCTCCCTGACATGAAGCACACCTTAGATCAACGCTGGGTGCAAGCCAAGCATGCCCAAGTTGATACTAAGAGGGTGCAAAACGCCCAGCCTCTGATCTCAGCTCAGGCACTAAAACGAACGATTTATGTTTTAAATGGAGATGGTTCAATTTGCTTGGTTGGAGAGCAAGGATTCGAGTCCCACTCCAGCTATGAAATTTTAAGTTCAGGTAGAATACGGCTTCAATCAATTACTCGAGTGAAGGCACTTTTGGTGTATTTTACTAAAATGGATGGAAGCGTCTGTTTATTGGAGCATCAAGGCTTGGTTGCATTTCCGCAGAACCCAAATTTCACCAGCACACTTTGAATATGGTTTTGCGACCAACATTCCTTGTTGGTCGACTTTTCTTAAATAAAAATACCTGTTTTTTTACGTGTTTACATATGGTTCCTTGGGCTAACTTGGTGGCGGACCTCTTTGGGAAGGTCTCCAACCATGTGGGCCACTACCTTCTATCGCAATTTACCAAAATCACAGGTGCTCCCTTGGGCCGCCCAGGTCCCCTCCAGATTGAAGCACCCAAAGACCCCTGACGCCAAGTTACATTTGATTATGTACTCACCTCAGGGTCCACTCCAGCTGTGATATTCCTGTCTTACCTGGTACTTTATGTTGCGTTTTACACCCTTGTCTGGGGTGACTTTGGCACAGGCACCGTTCAAGGTGCCTTCCTTCCCATTATTTTAACGGCTAGTTCCCTAGCAATGTGGGTTTGTATCCCACATCACCTTGCTGGGAACGAGAGAGTTACAGACACTCTCTTGACAGATGGCCCATGATTACTCTGTAGTTGTAGTTTTGAGAAAAGTAGGCGACCAGATGTTCCAAGCCCTCATGCTCTTGGAGCAGCACTGCCCCCAATGCCACCATGGAGGCATCGCACATGACAATATATGGCTTAGCAGGGTCTGCATGTTTTAGGATGTGAGAGGATAAAAACACTTCTTTGATCGACTCAAACGCCTGCTGGCATTCAAGCATCCAACGAAATGGTACATTCTTGCCTGTGAGGGTGTAGAGTGGGGCAGCCAACTAGGAAAGAGCCAGGGAAAATTTTTTAGGAAAATGATGGTCTTAAGAAACTCCATAATTGTTTCTGGGTTGTCGGAGTAGGCCTTAACTGGATAGCATCTAACTTTTTAGGGGAATCACATAGCCATCCTTAAGAATGAGGTTCCCAAGAAAGGTAACTTTGTCTTTAAGAACTTGCATTTGGAAGGCTTGATGAACAAGCCCCCTTGTGCAAGGTAACCATGACCGCTTCCAAGTCATTAGCATGTTGTTCAGGAGTCAGGGAGTGAACCAGAATGTCATTGATGTATGCAACTGTGCAAGTGAACCGGAGATCACCCAGTACGCTGTCAATCATTTGCTGAAACGTAGTGGAAGCATTTTTCAGCCCAAAGGGCATTACGCAGAATTGAAAACTGCCTCACTTCATCCAGATCACTTTTGCCATTCTTGCCCTTCCATTACCCAGATCTGGTTGAAGGCATTAAGAAGATTCAACTTAGAGAACTCAAATGATTTGGCAATTGCTTGGATGATCTTCTGCTACAGAGTCAGGGGTAGGGATTGTGAATCGTAACTTTATTTAAATGTCTGTAATCCACACAGGGACAGAGGGAACCATCAGCTTTTTTATCAAAGATGTTGGAAGACGCAACTGGTGATGTCCAAAAACAACCAAGCTTTTTTTTAGAATATCATCCAACCAAGTGTTGAGTTAAGCCTCTTCTTCCGCTGTATGAGGATACAAAGGACAGTTTATATTCACCAACTGCACCGTTGTACAAAATCCCAGATCAAATTTAGTATGAGGAGGCAGGCGATCCACCTTTTGGAATCGAAAATACTTTGATAGCACATTAAACTTTTGGAAAAATCAGATGGAAGGCCCGCAGGAGAGATGAGGGAAGTAATGGATCTACGGCCTTGGGTTTTCTTGAGAGTATTAACTAAAGGAAAATCTCCCTCATTTTGACCATTGGAAAATGACAACATATTTTACTCAAGATAAATCTTCACATGTTGCTGGCGCCACCATCCAACTCCTAGAATGACCGGGAACACCAAGTTTGGCATTGCTGAGAACTGATCGCAGAAGCTGAACTGAAGTACTGAGAAAGATACTAACCGGAGAACTAGGTATGAGGTCTGGGAGGCTGAAGAAGCAACCATCACCGAAGGACCTACATACAGGTCAAGTTCCAATTGTTGGGCTAGTTCAAACTCATAAAATTGCCCGCAGCTCTGGTACACACCAAAGCCATAAAGGAAACGTGGTGAGACCCAACACTAATCTTTTTTTAGTACTAGATGGACCCAACACTAATCTTCATGGGGAGTAAGAAGTAAGTGAAGTTCTCTTTATTGGCAGTTGTGTTTGAATCCATTGATACCAAAGAGATGGTAGTGGAGTCAGGGGAGACTTATAGGTTCATAGAGGGAGTAAGCTCGTCAAAAGTCAGATTGTCAGAACATACAGACATGGGCACGATAGCTGTGGAAACTATGGGTTGTGGATTGGACATTTTAACTGGGACTTGGAAATTATGGACAGGGAAAAGTTTCTTCCCAATCTGGTTCAGCTGAAAAGAAGGGACCATTTCTACGCCAATATCTATGAGAAAGGCGGATATTTTTAGGAACAATGGTTGGTCAATTATGTCAGGCAGACAGAAAGTTGGAATTGGACCAGCCTGCCAGCCAAGGTGCCGGAGCACCTGAACGGCAAATCAGAATGGCAAAGGCACTTCTGCTGGTATGACGGATATGAAACTAGTGAGAAGTTTTGCCAACAACTGCTGGTGAGCCAGAATCTCATACAGGCACATAATAAGATACCAGATGTATACGGCCATTTACCCAAGGGGTGTGCAAGTGCTGGCGGAAAGGGAAGTTTATTTTTAACATAAAAAATAAACTTTTGGGAAAGGATTTTTAATGGAAAATAAGGAAAGAAAATATCCAACAATTTTCTCAGTGTGATGTAACTGATTATATAGTGGTCAATTGATGTGGGGATAAGCAGGGATCAGGTCCCTCAAGTTAGACCTAACTGGCAAATTATTTGGGGATGGGGGCATATAAGCTCAATAGGAACTGACATCAAAGCATTTGGCAGCAGGCTGAGTCGCTGTTGGTTTGACCTCAAACGCCCAAACTGAGGCTCAACTGCTTTTCTGACAGTTAGCATGATGGCATCTGGCTGACAAGCAGTGGGAATTCCCAAGTCCACCCCATGTAGTGGTGGTCCCAATTGGTTGGGAATGGGTTCAGAATGCCCAACCTGTCCATGCCCAGTCGCTGGGCCATTAGTTTGGTCAAAAGCGTTAGGTCAGCCGCAACTCCCAATTTACCAGCATGGAGCTTCAAACTATCATCCATGGTGTCTGAAGCTACTACATGTGCATCGGAGATCATCCCCAACAATTTCAAGAGGGGGTTAAATTTTGACAATTGCACTTCTGGGCAAATCAAAACTGTCAGCGATTTCAGCCAATAACTTAATCTTCATCCCACTTTGGCTATGCAGATTCCGATTGTCAGGCTTAATTTTAATTGATTTTGGTGCAATTGACTTTAATTCAGCAATCTTGGAACAGATTTCTGTAATCTATCTAATGAGTTTGGCCATGGTTACAAAGGTAATGGGGGAGGGTTTGGAGAGGAAAAGCCATTAACCAACGCTCATTCACCATGTGGGTGAAGTCGCCATGGGTGACAGGCATGGTCACCCTCTTCAGACCCTTTTTTTCAGAAACAGGAAGATGGCTGATCTACTCACAGGGGACGTTCCCCTGGACTTACAAGTGCAATGCAACTGATTAAAAAGTGTTTGATTTAGTAGTAGGTCTAAGAAGGGTTCAGGGCCCCAAATTTGACCTAAACTGGCAAATTTTTGGGGGAGGGGGAAAATAGTTCTAATTTATAACTGACATCAAAGGATTTGGTGCAGGACAAGTCACTATCTGTTTGTCCGCAATTGCCTGGACCAAGGCTCAACTGCATTTCCATTGGTTGGCACAATGGCGTCTGGACTGATGGGCAACTAGAATTCACCAAGGGCCACCCCACATAGGGGCAGTTCCAATTGGTTGGAAATAGTTTGGGATGACAAACCACCTGTACCCAGTCACTGGGGTGTTCATTCATCCAGATGAGTTGCTTTGGGCACAAATCACGATTGTTTAGATAGGGTTTCTAATTAGCTATGATAGACCCTGAAGGTACCATATGCTCATCAGGGATCATCACCAACAAAATTGAGGGGTTTTTGGCATTGGCGATTGTACTGCTAGCTGACTCAATAACATCAGTGATTCCAGCCAAGAATTTGATACTTGTCCCTTCTCAACTATTAGTTTTTGATCATTGGGCTTTATAACCATTGATTTCAGACCTTTCATCTTCAATTTAATAATTTTGGTGCAGATTTCCTCAATTCAGCAGACAAGAACATCAGAGGTGAGTGCGGGTACTGGATAAGAATTTTCAGAGGGAGCACTGTTACCCAGCGCTCATCTACCACGTGGGTGAGGTCACCCTGGGTGATGAGGGGTACAGCCACCCTATTCAGACTCTTCTCATTTGGAATTGGAAAAATCACCCAAAACACACAAAGGGAACGTCCCCATGGACTTACAGCTTTCCCCAAAGACCCTGAAGCTACTATGATAGCTATCACTAATGAGCTTATTTGACTTCAGGCTTTGGCTTCCAAAATTTGTCTGTTATCACCACAGAGAGACTAATCAGTTGAATAATAATTATGCTCTACTGCATACCTTTTATCCAGGAGATTTATTCCTTTTTTTATCATCACTGACCCAGTAAACATGATAAAAAATTAGGTACAAGCTGATTAGGGTTCTATAAAGTTATCTATAAATGATAAAATGAACACTCTTTTGTGGAAGTCGCTCTAGGGACTGTAATAGATTGAGTACACAATCAATTTTTGCAGCCATTCATCCCCTACGCCAAGATCTATATGGGGCATTGTCAGGGTTCTGGTTTAAGCTTAAGATTTACATAAATACAATGAGATTTGAACCTGATCTAAAGGTTTTGTAAGTCCAGGGGAGCTCCCCCTACTTTTTTTGGGTGCATTCCCAATTTCATTGAAAAAGGGGCCAAGAAGCAAGCTTCTCCCCTCGTTTCTCAGGTTGATCTATCCCACATGATGGACAAGCGTTGGGTAACATCTTATCATTTAAGGACCCCGCCACCCATCCTGATTTTGACTTCAGCTAAATTAGTATGTAGAATTCAGTGAATTTGTGCCAAGGACTTGGGGAGTTAGTATCCTCATGGGGATAAAGGGCAAGTAAAGTTGATGGCAATAAGTCTTTAGCATCAAAGCTTAAGAGCCCCAAAACCTTGGCTACTAAGCCTGACAGGCACGCACTCTTGGTAACCAAAGCATCTAGTGTCAAATCCTTGACAAAACTCGCCAATGACATTAGGCCATTGGGAAATGGTGTCATAGGATGAAACCCGCTTCAAAAATATTGGGAACAAAGCTAGACAGGCGTGTACTTTCTATAAAGAACGCTCCTAAGGTTGAATCATCAAATGAACTTGCCGATGGCATTGTCCTATTGGGAAATGCTAATGCCAGTTTGAAACCCTCCCCTGGCAGTATCAAAACCCCCAACCAACGTCTTCTCATTTGATCCAACAGATGCTGGAGTGACTGGGTGTGGGTGAGTTGGGTGTCCTGAACCCATTCCTAACCTCATGGGACCTCCCCTATGTAGGGTGGCCTTGGGAGGTTCCTGATTCCTGTTGGGCAAGATGCCGTTATTCTAGCTGTCAAAACCAAAGAAAATATGCAATATGGGCATCCATGGAAGAACTAACAGCGACTTGGACCACTACTAACTATTTCGAATTTAATTTTAAAAAAATTGTTTTCCCCCTTCCTCAAAGTCCGCCAGGTTAGGCCAAATTTTAAGAGACCCAATAACAAGTTTTCTCTAAGCATTCCACAAATCAATCATATATCTAAGCAGTAGTAACACACTGAGAAAGTGATGGTTGATTTTCTATCTTAAAATTTTAATAAAAATTTGTACCTTAATTTCAATTTTTTTCCTATGACGTAATTTAACCCCCAATTTCAATCTCCTGATTTCCAGCTCCCAAACCCACAGCCTTGGGCTGTGCTATCCTGTTTCGTTGCCAGGTTTTTATTTACACTTATGGCCTATTGGCGCTCGCTGGTGAAATCTCTCCCATCTCAATTCAACATTTTTCAAGCAACAGTGACTCTGGCATTTGTGTTAACCACTTGGGTATTTGGGCATCCAGAATGGCAGGCCGGTATTAACCTTAGTTTCCGATTTCCTGACATAATTAACTGTCTAACATTCTCTGCCATTTCCGCCCTCCTCATTGAGATGGGTGCAGCAGTGGTCATCTTCTACCAGAAGAATTTATAATTGGTATCCTGCCATATGTTGCTACTATGGCCAATTGCTTATTTTCTCTGCTTTTCTCTGAAGGTTTTTAAGGAATTTCGCTATATCTGCACTGCCCCAGTGCCCTCAACTTTTCACTCAGTCCACCCTCTAAATGGGATCTTCATTTTTGAAGCTACCAACTTGGCCTTGGTTTCCAATCTTAGCATCAAATGGTATACCTATTGATTCAAAGGGGTGACGCTGCCCCTGAGCCCGTGTTAGTTTGTTCTAGCACACCTGTTTATAAATCGTTGGTTGTCCAGACTGGAGAGAACAAGATACAGCCCTTTTGCCAAACCAGTTCTGCTCTTTTCCCAAACCATGTTGCTCCCCCTAACCTAGTTGGAATCTCTTCTTTATCAGAAGAAATATTTGTATCCGCCAATCACAGAATTCTCCTACTTCTTATTACCAATATAAAATAGTATATGTGTACATCAGGTGTCTTTTGAGGCCTTGGTCAACATGGGAGCAGCGGGTAACTTCATAAGTATGGATTTGGCCTAGCAGCTTAATATAGACTTGGATGTGGGGCCATTGGTGTTGGTTGCATTATCAGCCGCCAAACCTCCTTCATAGTTCAGCGTCCCATGCCTTTCTCAGTCCATCAGTTTAGTTTTTGTGATTGCTTCTCTGCAATGCCCAACATTATGTTCTCAGTGATCTTGGGCTTGTGTTGGTGGCGTCAGAAGCATGTTATAATCCATCTGGAGATAAATATGCTGTCCTTCTCTAACAATCAAGTTGAGGACGAGTTTCCATTGCTGGACACCCTCACCAAAGCTTGTAGCCACAGTTCTATTACAATCCTTTTTCCCCTGTAGGTCTTCCACAAGATTTTCCAGAAGCGTTGATGGGATATCAAAGTATTTTTGATTCCAAGAAGGTGGACCGTCTTCCCTCACATACAGAATTTTACTTGGGTTTTTGGACAATGGTGCAGGTAATGAACATAAACTGCCCACTGTACCCGCATACAGCAGAGGAGGAGGCTGCCTTCAATGCATGGTTAGATGACATGCTCAAGAAGGGTTGGTTTTTCCAAGAGACATCCTCTGTGGCCTCTCCCATTGTCTTTACCAAGAAGGAAGATGGTTCCCTTTGTCCCTGCGTAGACTATGGTCGCCTTAAAAAATCACAGATCCATGACCCATACCACATGCCTTTGGAACAGACAATCAGCAAGCAATTGCTAAGTCGAATGTATTCTCAGAACTCAATCTTGTTAATGCCTTTAATAAAATTCAGGTAACGAAAGGCCAAGAATGGCTTCCGCTATCCAATCAAAAAGAGGCATATTCCATTTTGAGTGATGCCTTTTAGGCTTAAGAATGCACCCGCAACATTCCAAAGGATGATCAATGTTTTCTAGGTGATCTGTTGTTTACCTACGCGGTCACATATATTGATGATATCTTGGTACACTACCCTGCTCCCAAACAACATGAAAAGGACTTGCAGGCAGTAGTGGCCTTCTTGCATAAAGTGGGTTTTTCGTCAAGAAATCAAGGTGCATGTTTCATGGGAAGAAGTCACCTTTTTGGGCAAACTTGTATTGAAAGATGGATATGCTATCCTACCTAGCAAACTGGATGCCATCTGCGAATGGCTAACTATGACAACCCAAAGCAGTTGAGAAGCTTCTTGGGCACTATTATATTCCTAAAGAAATTATTTCCCGCCCTATCACAGTTAGCCGCCCCTCTCCACCCACTCATGGGCAAGAATGTCCTCTTTCGTTGGACATCTAAGTTCCAGCAGGCATTCAATTTAATTTAGAAGGTGTTTTTGTCACCCCCATCCTTAAACACGCGGATCCCTCCAAGACTTATATCATGGCATGTGATGCGTCTTCTGATGTGGTAGGGGCTGTATTTCTTCAAGAGCATGATGTGTTGTAACACCCATTTGCTTATTTTTCCCGCAATTTCTCTTCTATTGAGCATACCTGGGACATCTATGACAAAGGAGCTGGCAGCTGTGGCGTGGGCCTTGACCCACTGGCGATATCTCTTGCAGGGCGCTCAGCATGAATTGGCTGTGTGAACAGACCACCAAGTTCTTCTCTATTACAAAAACCACAGAAATTGGCACACTGGAAGGCTTGAACTTACCAGGATTCTTGCGATTTTAACTTAAATATGAATTTTAAAGGGAGCGTTAAATGTACTTCCAAATTTATCAAGCTGCAACCCAGCACATTGCCTAGCTGACTCAGATGAAACGGATCTCATAACAGTCATTCCTGCAACTCAGATCATGGCAATCATACCTCCCATTGTTTTGGCAGTGGACTTAGCACCAGGCGCACCCTTGCTTTCACAGTTCTTAGCAGCGCAAACAGCTTGTGCAGAAGGGGTGGAACATTTTGGAGCATTTTTCCCTCCCAACTTCCAAAAATTTCTTGTATTCACTGGCCAAGGGGCTTATTCAATTCAGGTCGTGGGTGTATGTCTCTCCCCTCCTCTAAACTAAAGTAAATCAAGCTCATTATGACCCCCGGCACTCGGTCACCTGGGGAACAAGACGTGCATTTATTTAGTAAAATGTAACTTTAAATGGCCTGACTTGTCCAAGGATTTTCTGGCCTGGATCACCAACTGTGTGATTCGTGTGTGGGCCAAGTTGGACCAGTCTGGTAGAAATGGTCTTCTTCACCCCTTGCAGCAGGCAGAGGGCCCGTGAGCATTGGTGTCTAAGGACTTTATTGTTGAGCTAACCAAATCCAAGGGGTACACTGCAGTCATGGTGGTCGTTGATTGCTTCATTAAATTCCCCCTGTTCATCCCATGATCCTCAGCAATTACATCCAAAGATACTGCCCGACTATTTGTGTGTCATGTATTTTTGATGTTTGACCTCCCACGGGAAATTGTCAGCAACCATGCGCCCCAATTTATGGCGCAGCTTTGAAACGAGCTCCTGGCAATATTGAAGATTACGCCCGCCGCTCCACTGTGAGCCATCCACAGTCAGATGTTCAAACTGAATGAGTCAATCAGATCTTGGATCAGTACCTGCAAGGCTACTCTTCAGCTACTCAGGATGCCTGGGCGGACAATATCCCTTTGCCCAGTTTATGTACAATAATGGAACACATGTGTTCACTGGATTCTCCACATATGAAGCCACCTTGGGGTATAATCTCTCATTCTCACTTGGTTCATGCCTTCGTCCAGAGGTCCTGTCTGCAGCTGACCATGATCAGCTTATTCAAGACACACAGTACTTGGTACAGGAGCATTTAACTAAGGCATTAAGCGACTAAAGTGGTTTGCAGATTGGAAGTGGCTCCTGGAACATGAAATTAAAGTGGGTTCACATGTCATGCTTGACACGCGCCATTTGCTAATGCAAATACCCTCACATAAATTTTCAAGTAAACGCTTAGATCCATTTGGTGGAAGAAAATTTAGGAAAGGGCGCTTTCCATTTATAATTGCCTCCCCACTGGAAGCAACACACAGTCTTCCATGTGTTTCTGCAGTCCCTGTCCAAGGGGGCAAACCCCTTGGATCGAGAGCTCATCATTATTGATGGTGCGGAGGGAACTGAAGTAGAGGCATCTTGGCTTCTTGAAAATCTTGAATATCAGTTTAATATCTTGTCATGTGGAAAGGCTATCTGGACTATGAGAAAAGTTTGGTCAGTGCTCAATATTGCATCAACTGTTTGGATCTGATTGAGGCTTTCCACGTCACCCAACTAGACGCTCCCCATCCTCCCCCAAAGATTGATACTCTAATGGCAATCAAGTTGCCCAAGGCCCATAGAAATTTGGCCCTCACTCAATTCCCCAGTGATGGCGCTCCCCTCTGACAAGATGGAAGGTTAATGTAAGTCTGGGGGAGCATCCCCTCCACTTAAACCAAGTAACATTCCCATTCCAGTTGAAAAAGGGGACAAGAAGGCAAGCTGCCCCCTCGTTTCCTAGGGCGATCTCGCCCATGTGGTGGACAATCATTAGGTAACAGCTTACCCTTTAAGGACACTGCCACCCATCCTGGTATTGAATTCAGCCAAATCAGTATGGAGAATTCAGGAGATTGTGCCAAGGTCTCAGGGAGTTGTTATCCTCATGGGGAAAAGGTGCAAATGAAGTTGATGGCAACAAGCCTTCAGCATCAAAGCTTGAGAGCCCAAAACTTCAGCAGCAAAGCCCAATATGCGTGCACTTTTGGTAACCAAAAGATTTTGCGTCAAATACTTGCAAATTTCGCCAATGGCATTATGCCATTGGGCAATGTTGTCACATGTTTGAAACCAACCCAAAAATATGGGGAACAAACCTGATGGGCATGTGCTTTCTATAAAGAATGCTCCTTAGGTCAAATTGTCAAATGAACTTGCCAATGGCATCAGCCATTGGGAAATGCTGACGTCATTTCAAAACCCTCCATGGCAGTATCAAAATCTCCAACCAACATTTCTCGTTTGGTCCAACAGATGCTAGAGCAATTGGGTGCGGGCAGGTTGGGTGTCCTGAAACAATCTCAACCTAATGGAATCGCCCCTATGTAGGGTGGCCTTGGGAGGTTTCTGCTGCCTGTTGGGCAAGATAATGTTGCTCTAGCTGTCTAAACCAAAGAAAATCAGCAATACGGGCATCCATGGAAGAACTAACAGCGACTTGGACCACTACTAACTATTTCGAATTTAATTTGAAAAAAATTGTTTTCCCCTTCCTCAAAGTTCGCCAGGTTAGGCCAAATTTTAAGGGACCCAATACCAAGCTTTTCTAAGCTATTCCCCAAATCAATCATCTATCTAAGCAGTAGTAACAAACTGAGAAAGTTGAAGGTTGATTTTCTATCTTAAAATTTAATAAAAATTTGTACCTTAAATTTAATTTTTTTTCTTATGACGTAATTTAACCCCAATTTTAATCTCCTGATTTCCAGCTCCCAAACCCAAAGCCTTGGGCCATGATATCATGGTTCGTTGCCAGGTTATTATTTACACTTATGGCCTATTTGCACTCGCTGGTGAAATCTCTTTCAGCGCAATTCAACTTATTCAAATAGCAGTGCTTTTGCATTCAGGCTCACATTTGGGTGTTTGGGCATCCAGATGGGCAGGCTGGTCTTTACCTTACTTGCCACTTTCCTGACAGGTTTGGTCTATGATACTAATAAGACTGATCCCAAAAATTTTATCAAAACTACTGACGTCAAGGTTTAAACACAATCTAAGCAATTCTATATTGTTTGAAAGATGTAACCAGATGCCACAGAATCCCCAAGTAGCAAATTAGTATAAATCGTGGCTTGAAAGCGCAAAGAGATTTTATTACAGAGTTCTTACCTGTCTTCCTATATAATTTTGTTTGAGGAATCAAAGGTTACATTCTTTTAGCTAAATAGTTTTAGTTGCTGCTATGATAATAGCAAAGACACAAGGATATGCCAATTTAGGAGTTTTTCCTTAACTAAAGACTTTTATTAAGGTAAACTTTAATAACCTTGCGCCTGGGGCTTCATTTGCAGTCAAAATCCGAGGATTGCTTGCTTGAAAATTTGTATCCTGCACGCTTATTCAGGACGAAGTTCCACCGGATGATCCTCAATATGGCCAGTGGCTTATGGTATATCCACCATTTTGGAAACTCGCTAGGCCTTTTAAAATAGCCCCAACTCTTCTGGTCGATTTTGGGCATAATTTTCCCAATGTAATTGGGAACTTCTTCCAAGGCAGGTTTCAATACAAACTGGGGATTCAGTCCTTCCAGTTTGCCAACAATTATCCAAAAAAGGATTCAGATTAGAAGACTGAGAAAAGAGATTAAATAACATACCTTTTATTAGATAGTATTTATTTGATAATCAGTCATTAGGCCAGGTGCCAGTATTTATACCTCTAGGGCATCTCCTGGCCACATTCAAGCACAAAATTTCAACAGATATTTTACCATCTCAGTTCAGCCCTTTAACTATACAACTGAAACCTTTTCTTATATTTATTGGTGGCAAAATACTCTCAAAATCAGGAGGATTTCAGGGATAAAATTGTGATAAAAGCATACAAAATTGTACTAGGATCTTCTTGATTTGAGTTTCATCATACTGCTGACAAAATACACCTTCTGTGAAATTCTTGCATCAATTAAAGTAGATGATTTAACCCTAATCGGGATGTTGGAAGGCCTCTTTCTTGATAGCACTAGGTACGCCCCTTTTGGCTGTCCATGTGCAAGTGCTATCATGCTGATTATGCAGATCAACATATTAATTTTACCCTAGGGCAGGAAATTGATTACATCTTTCGTTCATCTGATGGCCCATGGGACTTTTAAACGTTAACTTTGGGTCAGTCCCAAACGATTTTGTATACTAGTTGTTTGATTCTGTTCCTGATAATTGGGACCAATTGCTAAGATTTGATGCATAGGAAATTGGCCATAATATGTGAGCATATATGCCTGAGCTTATTTGTAAAATACTCAATCAAATTTAAGTTGTGACATTCAGCCTTAACTGTGTAATTGTAATAGACTTTAAGGTGAGAAAATTGGTGTTAGCTCAAGTGTTGAAAGGATAACTGGCCCAATCTAATAGTTGTCAAGGGTTTATTTTTTAGTTTTCACCAGAATCTGACATTTCCCCCCTCTTGACTCAAATATAAGCCCTAAACTTCCTGAAAAGCCTTTGTTGGTCTGTTATCATCGGCCTGAATGCCCAATGAGCATGGAGTTGGGTTTTCTCTCTGGTACCTTCAGCCCAAACTCCCAATGAGTCTAAAGTATGATCCTCTTAATGTTGATTTCTCCTGAATGTCCATTGAGTCTGAAGTTGGATCCTCTCCCCAACCTCAAGTGTGAACTAAAGTATTAATTAGATAAACTAATATATATAAATATTTTTTTTACTTTTTTGTTTTGTTTTGTTTTGTTTTCTTTTTTCTTTTCTTAATTAACCCGCTTATTAAACCTTCTTAGGAATTTTGCATGGACTTAGTTGTATATATGGCCAGCCCTAATATCCTTGATTGTGTATATGAACTTAGAAGTTTTCTCAATCAATTCAAATGGCCCAACCCAGATGCTATCTAACTTTTGCAATTGGCCTGATCCGAGGATGTTGCAAAATAGAACATTGTCATTAACTTTATATTTGGCCTTTTCTTTCTTGTAACAATCACTTTAGTTACTACAATTCGATTCAAACAGCAAATTTGGATAACCACACACAGGAAAGATGGGCGACTTTAATAACAAAAATAATACAATATGGGCGAGCGTTGCAGCAAGCGGTGTGCTTAACAGTGCAACTAAGGGCAAGAAACGCCCTGGAGGGGGACCAGGAACCCAAAGCAATAAAAAAATCTCAAACTCAGACACCGTCTGGGTTTATGGTATTTACTGTAAAGCATGCGCAATACATGTACATTCAATTCAACCAACCTTTGTCAAAGGTGGAACATGGGATCAGACTCTTCCTTGGGGATGAGTAACCAACCCTGTGGGAGAAAACATGTGAGGCACAGCCCTCACTTTTCCCTTATGCGGTGTATGTAGCCACCAACAACATGGGCTATGGCTGGATCGATATTGGTTTTGAAACAGCCAATGAAGCCGATGCTGCAGCAAAAATCTGCGTGGAAATTGCCCTCCCTGAGGGCAAAAAAATTGTGCGCACCGCGCGCACCAGATGGAACAAAGTTTAAGCTTTGTTCATCTCCTTTGACTCGCTCCCCACCAACCTTCCTCATAAGGTAATCAAGGAGGAGCTCCGCAAAGGTCTTGTGGCCTACAGAGAAATCCAACAACTCAAATTACAGCGATTTTGCTTAAAGCCCAACCTGTGCATGGGCAAAGCTATCACTGTAATCAACCCCTTCCCAGAAGTGGAAGAGGATTTATCTAAAATTCCCCGCGCAGCAGAATTTCACTTCACAGATTGGGGCCAGTTGGCTGCATTTTGAGTTACACCAGAATACGCACCACCC
>JAKSZP010019095.1:0-39454 GCA_022478985.1 Massospora cicadina
GGTTTAAATGGGACGGGTGAGATTGAACTGGTGTGAAGTTCCAAAATCCGAACCATTTGAATCTTCATTGGGAAGAGTAGATTGTCCCAATTTGGTGCTTAGTGAACCAGAATGTGCGGCTAATCCAACCTTACATCTGAGGATTTGGGGGCCAGGTAGCTGGGTATCGCCCCTCATGTAGGGAGCCAGAAACACGGCGTCAGCAATAATAGATGGGGCTGAATTAGCTGACACAATGGGGGAGGTGAATGCCTGGATGGGCTGAGTTGCATTCAACTGAGCAGACGCCATTAAAACAGCGTGAGTGATGGCCTCCTTGGTTGGAGGGGGCCCAGCGGGTTGGTGGGAGGCAGCGCACACAGAGCTGTTAGGCGTGCAGGTTGCAGAAGTGCGATCAGGTGAACTGGCACTAGTTGGAGTAGCTCCAGGCTGGGGGGTGGTGCCTGCTTTCATGGCTGCTGCTTGAGAGCGGGTGATTCTGGTTGACCCTGAGGTGGGTAACCGAGGGTTGCTTCGTTTGGGGGTGGTGCTGGCTCGTTTGGCATAGCCTGCGGGTTCTTTTGCGGGGTTTCCCGCCATATTTGCTAATAGTTTTCGTAAATCTCTTTAGTGGAGCTAAATTTCAGGCTGAATTGATTTTCGAAAAGTGATGCTTAGCAGAAAGAGATTTATAACCCATCAAATTACTAGGTACAAGTAATCAAGTTTGGGCAAGTTTAAAATCCTCAACCTTGTTTAAAAACAAAGACTTTTCAGTACAGATTGGGCTTTGATTGCCAAGTTTAAAATTCACCCATAAAGTTGTTGCCTTTGCTGAAATGTCTTTTTTTAGTACTAGATGGTCCCATTGCTGAAATGTCTTTGCTCTTAAAAGATAGTATACTAAAACAAAAACAAAGGTTAGCTTCTGGTGAATTTTTTTCAGTTTTTAATCATTTCAAGGTTAGTTTTGTGGAAACCTTTTCTTACGATGGTCATCCTATGTCTATGGTTTTGGCCTCGCTCTACCATTACTACCAAAACTGAAACCCTCACCTCTAGCTATCCCATCAAGTCCGCAGTGCACTGTTTTGTGTGTTCACTTTGAATCCTAACCAAAATTGGTCAGTTCCCAGGGCCTTATTCTCCTCTTTCTCTAACTCAATTTGGTGAGCGTTTTGAATCTAAGCTCACATGGAATATATTAGTGGTCGCCTAGGACATTGCTTTCTGCTCCTAGTTCATTGTGACTATTTTGGATGCTTTTTACTGGAGTTTCAAGAAACCTCCTGTGATCAACTTCCCATTACTAAAAAGTCCAATAATTGAAATTTTGTTTAGATCAACTTAATGGTTCTGTCATGGAAATGGCAGAAGAAGTTTAGACTGGCCTGCCAGTCAGGATGCGTAAGCACCTAAAAAGCAAGCCAGAATGCCAGAGGCATTGCTAACCGAATGACATGGTATGGAGTCAGGCATTGGGAAACGATGAATCGTTGGTATAAGACAATAGTAGATATGATCTTAAGAACAAAACAAATCGGGGCTACTCCAGACCCTGGAGGTCTTGCATCAGAGGTTGGAACCACAGATATAGTTTTAACAAGTTCACCCGTATATGGGGCTGATTTAACTGGGGAGACAAGGGGGTGGTTCCTTGCTTGAAGATGGTGGACATAAGGTCATAAGCTCCCAGTATATTGTTGATCAAAGTTCATAATGAAAAGGTTAAATTGCCAGAAATATCTAGCTCTTTGAATCCAATCTACAATGGTGGGGGTCATAGTGACCATGAGTACTGGTAGAGCCCATCAGTGTTCAGACTGATGGGCCACCAGGGAAAAGCCATCAGGAATGCGGCCAGAAGCAAATCAAGATAATCAAAATTGATTGGTTTTTTGAAGTAAAATTTTATTGCAAAGGAAAAGGAATAAAATTGACCAACAATTTTCTCAGTGCAATGTAACTGATTAAATAGTGGTCAATTAATGCGGGGACAAGCCAGGATTGAGACCCTCAATTTCTACCTAACCGGCGAATTATTTGGGAATGGGGCAGATAAGTTCACTGGGAACTGAAATCAAAGAATTTGGCGGCAGGCTGAGTCTTTGTTGGTTTGACCTCAAATGTCTGAGCTGAGGCTCAACTACGTTTCTGATGGTTGGCATGATAGCATTTGGCCTGACAAGCAGTGGGAATCCCCCAAGGCCACCTCACATAGGGGCAGTCCCATTTGGTTGGGAACAGGTTTGGGACGCCCAACCCACCCATGCCCAGTCACTAAGCTGTTTGTTTGGTCAAAAGTGTTGTGTCATCTGCAACACCTGATTTTCCAGAAGGGAGCTTTGAACCCTCATCAATGGTACCCAATGCTATTACCTGCCTGTTGGGGAAGATCCCTGATGATTTTGAGGGGGGGTTAATTTTTTTAAGCATAGTATTGGTCGAATCAAAACTGTTAGTGATTATGGCTAATGGATCAGTCTTCATCCCTTTCCTACTACCTGGAGTCCAAACATCAGGCTGACTTCCACTTGATTTTAGGCCGATTGATTTCATTTCAGCAATCTTGGTGCAGATTTCTCTGATTAACTGTACTAGTTCTGCCAAGTTGAGTGTGGGAACTGGGGGAGGGATCTGAAGTGGAAGAGCTGTTACCCAGCACTCGTCTACCACATGGGTGAGGTCACCCTGGGTAACGAGGGGTACAGCTGCCCTCTTTGATACCTTCTTACTTGGAAATGGGAAAAGGGCCCGATCAATGGCCAGGGACATTCTCCAGGACACACATTACCCTTTACTTTTTAAAAAGGAAGGGACCCACCACTGGGAAACTTCACGAGGGCCACATTCTTGTGCGCCTTAAGTAATCTGATCGCCATTACCATTGCAACTTTTTTGGGAGGGCGGGGAGCATCAGGGTGGGATTCGTGGAACGCTTCAACCAAATCCATACAGATAGCACAATCATGAGCCTTGACCCAACTGTTCTTGTAAGCTGGATACCCTTTCCAAGCCATGAGATAGTGAACAGACTGTCAGGACTTACAGGATGCCAGGATATCCTCCACCTTGGCCTCTTCCATTTCCTTGATGATGATCAGTTCAGGGTCTGTGGGGACTGTACCCTTGAAGGGCGACAACTGGGAAACGTGGAAGATGGGGTGCTGTTTCCAATGGCCTGGAAGCTTCAACTGGAACGCACCATTTCCCAAGACCTCCTCCACTAAATGGGTACCCAAATGCTTACTTGCAAACTTATGATTAGGGGCTTGAATTCATAAATTACGGGTATCAAGCATAACATAGGAGCACATTGTTAGATTGTGACCCAGGAGCTGCTTACAATATGCAAACCACTTGTAGTCATCAATAGCTTTGGTGAGGTGTTCCTGCACTAAGGATTGCATTGACCTAATATGTTCAGCGTGATCCACGGCATCCTGAACCTCAGGCCGCAAGCAAGGTCTGACCAAAAACAAAGGGTTATAACCCAACCTCACTTCATAGGGAGAAAACCCCATGGATGCATGAGCTTCATTGTTATATACAAATTGAGCTAGGAGAAGGTCGTTGGCCCAGGTGTCCTGTGCAGCTGCATCATAGCAACGCAGGTACTGTACAAGGATTTAGTTAACATGCTCGGTCTGTCCATCAGACTGGGGATGATATGCTGTGGAACAAAAGGGGGATATTTTTAGGATAGATAGGAGTTCACTCCAAAACTGCGCCATGAGCTGTGAACCACAATCACTGATGATCTCCTGTGGGAGACCAAACATTGAGAACACGTGGTGTACAAAAAGGCGGGCAATTTCCTCCGACATAATCATGGAAGTACAAGGAATAAGGAGGGAAAATTTAGTGAAACGATCCACCACCACCATCACCACTGTGAACCCGTTAGAGCAGGGGAGTTCAATAGTAAAGTTCACGGACACCAATGTCCATGGGCCCTCCACCTGCTGTAAGGTGTGTAAAAGGCCGTTTCTAATGGAGCAGTCTGACTTAACCTGAGCACAAGTAATGCAATCAGCGATCCAGGCTGGAACTACCTTTGTCAAACCCACCCAATTGTAGGTCCGCTTGATCAAGTCAATGCATTTTTTATTGCCAGGGTGGCTGACCGTGGGGGATTGTGATGTGTGTGGAATATTTCTGGTCTGAAGAGGGAGGAACCCAGACGTGTGACCAAAAATAAATGAGACTCTCCTCCAATGAGTATAGGGAGTTTTTATGATTCTGGTGAGACAACTGCTCAACCAACTCCACGCCCTCAGGGCAGGCCATTTGACCAGCTAAGACCTGAGCAACTAGCGGGGTGTCGGGATCCAGAGAAATGGAAGAAATGATGGGGGGACAATTGATAGAATTTTGGTGGCAGGAATCATGGTAACAAGATCCACTTCCTCCAGGTCCGAGGAACAGTGGGTGGGGCTGCGGCTGAGAAAATTGGGGAGTACATTGAGCGCACCTTTTATGAATTCATATTTGAAATTAAAACTGCACAGGTCCTAATAGGTTCAGGCTTTCCAGTGCGCCAATTTTTGGGGTTTGCAAAAATACAAGAGAGCCTGGTGATCCATGCGGACTGTTAGCTCATGTTAAGCACCCTGTAACATGTACCTTTAATGAGTTAATGCCCATACTACAGCTGCCAACTCCTTGTCATAGATGGCCCAAGGATGCTCTGTAATGGTGAACTTCTGGGAAAAATAGGTGACTGGGTGTTCCAAGCCATCATGCTCTTGGAGCAACACTGCCCCCCACTTCTACCAATGAGGCATCACACGCAACAATATACGGCTTGGTGGGATCAGTGTGGTTTAAAATGGGAGGGACACAAACACTTCTTTGATTGATTTGAACGCCTATTGGCATTTGGGGTATCCAGCGAAATGGTACGTTCTTCCCTGTAAGGGGGTGGAGTGGGGCAGCAAGCTGGGAAAGTGCTGGGGAAACTTTTTTAGGAAAATAATAGTTACCAAGAGACTTCCCAATTGTTTCTTGGTAGTTGGGATTGGCCATTCTCAGATAGCATCCAACTTTTTGTGAGGGATTGCGTAGCAATCTTTAAGGATGAGGTTCCTGAGGAAGGTAACCTCCTCCTTATAGAACTCACACTTGGAAGGCTGGAAGAACAAACCTGCCTGATGAAAGGCGGCCACAACTGCTTCCAAGTCAATAGCGTGTTGTTTGGGAGTCAGGGAGTGAACCAGAGTGTCATCAATAAATGCAACTGCGCAAGAGAACTGGAGGTCACCCAGTACATTATTGATCATGCATTGAAATGTAGTGGAGGCATTCTTCAGCCCAAAAGGCATCACACAGAATTGGAAAATACCTCGCTTCATTTGGATCGCTGTTAACCATTCTTGCCCTTTCATTATCCAAATCTGGGTAAAAGCGTTCACTAGATCCAGCTTAGAGAACACACAGGATTTGGCTATTGCCTGGATGATCATCTGCTCCAGAGGCAGGGGGTTGGGATCATAAACCGTTACTTTGTTTAAATGGCCGTAATACATGCAGAGATGGAGGGAACCATCAGCTTTTTTTGGTGAAGATGATGGGGGACGCGATTGGCGAGGTCTCCTTAAATAGCCACCCTTTTTTAGCATATTGTCCAACCAAGTGTTGAGCGCAATCTCTCCCTCCGCTGTATGGGGATACAACGGACAGTTGATATTCACCAACTCCACGGTCGTTTAAAATCCACAGTCAAACCTAGTGTGGGGAGGCAGACAATCCACCTTTTCAGAGTCAAAGATACTTTGATAGTGCATTAAGCTTTCAGGAAAATTGGCCGGTATGCCCACAGGACTGACGAGGGAAGTAATAGAACTGCAGCCTTGTGTTTTCTCAAAAGTGTTAATCAGAGGGAATTCACCCTCCAGTTGATCATTGACAAATGACAACATGATAAGCTCTAAGTGAATCTTGACATGTTGTCAGCGCCACCATCCCACTCCTAAGATTACTGAAACACCAAGTTCAGCATAGCAGAGAAACAATAGCAGAAGATAAACTGGTGTACCAAAAAGGTACTGGCCGACGGATGACATAGGAGGTCTTGGAGGCTGAAGAAACCACCATCACCAAGGGAGCTGCGTCCATGTCCAGTTCTAATTGTTGGGCCAACTTGACACTCATGAAGTTACCCATGGCCCCAGTATCACCAGGGCCTCAAAGGAGACATGGTGAGAACCAACACTAATATTCATAGGCAATAAGAAATAAGCACAGTTTTTTTTATTGAGAGAGATTCAACCAATTCTGTTGCAACTGGAAAGAAATAATTGGCAAATTGGGGAAAAGGTTGGGGGCTTTCTCTGGAGCAAAAATTGGAAGTAAGAGAGCAGGAGAACTGACTTCCTCCATCTGGGCTTTTACGGATTCATTTACAGGTGAATCAGAGTCAGCCAGCTCAGACACAGGAGTTATGACAGGATTGGCAACTGGGTCCATCAATGTTTCAAAGGTAGACACTTCATCTGCATCTTTATTGGGTAATCCTATCATAAAATTTCCTTTTGATAGCGGGAAGCATGGCAGGGAAGGCATTAATAGTAGTTGCAGTGGCACATATTTGATCTACTGATCCTTGTACCATGGACCAGACCTCATGATGAGCATAAACCGAATCCAAGCCTGATCTAAAGACTGCCTGAAGCATATCATTAGAGAGGCCCACCATGGGAGCCAGTTCACGGAAGGTAGAGATCAAAGAGAGACAAGCTAGGGACTTTGGCCATAGCATTATGCAATAAGAATAGGAAACTTTTCTTTCTCATTGCAAACACTTTTGCAACCTATTCAATTCAAGACTAAATCTAGTTTGATAATCTCACAGAGGAGATTAGTTTGCGCCCATGTCTGGAAGCAGTTGGGCAAGCAAGGTAAGAGGAGCAGGCGGAAGGCCCGCGGCCTCCAACGTTCAAAAACGCCCCGGAGAATCTGGCAGAATAGACAAAATTCTCAAAAAACTGGCGGTCACAATTTCCCCGGAGATACTCACATGGCAAGCACAATGCAACCAGTACATCAACACGCCACACTCCCAGCCACTTTCATTGGTGGAGTTTGGAGTCCGCATGTATCTGGACATCCAAAAAAACGGCCTTCGGGAAAAATTTTGTGAAGATGTACACAAAATTTTCCTGCCTGCGGTGTACGTTGCACCTCACTCCATGTCACGCAGTTGGGTGGAACTAGGTTTCAAAAAGCAAAATAGCAGCAGATGAGGCTGCAGCGGTGCGCATAGTGGTTGACCTCCCCAAAGGGCAATGGGTCGTCAAAACTAAACGCACCAGATGGACAAAATCAAACCAAATTTTCCTCACGTTTGACTTTTTGCCTACTATGGTAAAACGTGACATTTTGGAGCAACACCTGAGAGATGGTCTTGCTGTATACGGCGAAATACAATCTTTCGAAATGCAACATTTCACGCTGATGCCACACCTGTGCACTAACAAAGCCATCGCAGTTCTGACCCCAACTGAGGAGATCGCGAAGGACCTAACCCAGATCCTGCACTCCATCTTTATTGACATTGCAGGGCATACCACCCACCCATTCTGGGTAACCGTGGACAGCGCGCCCCCCATTTGCACCCACTGTGATGCGTTTGGCCATAAGGCGCACGCATGCCCCATCAAGGAGGGTGTCACATTCCAGAGCACCCCCGGTGGCCATGGCCAGCGGAGAGGCGCACTATGAACCAACCGCAAGCACCAAGGAGGCTTTCCCGTGGGGAGCACAAGGCTGCTACCTATTGGTAAAGCCTATCTCCCCACAAGAGTGGAAGAAGGCCAAGCAGGCCCGTAGGGCTGCGGTCAAGGAAGTGGCAAGGCCACCACCACCATCCCACACTCACAACGCCAGGAGGACATGGAGACCTTCGCAGCAGAAGTGACTCAGGAATCCATCACTCAATCAGATTGAGAGCCCATGCTAAGCGGGCCACTCAATTCAAGGATCCAATGGGAGATTTGATCTCACCCAATTGCTGCACCCAAGCTCCGGTCAAAACCAACTTGGGACCTATCCCAACTGAAAAATTTTTTTTGACCCACTCGACAGTGCACCAAACTTATCCGCACCACAAAAAATTCGTCCGACATTGGGAAACAAAAAGTGAAGGCCAAAGCCAACGCGAATCTTTCTGCAAAAATTAACAAAAACCCCGATAGCGTTGCTGCTAACACCTGCGCTGCTGTAAAAGCCTGTGGGGACCTTGAAGAGGCTGGTGGGCCTGGGGCCCACCCCTGCGCACCTAAGGTGCGATGGGGAAACCTTCACTCTAGGGATGCTGAATATCACCGGACTCAAGGCCTCCCCATCCTGGGCTAGGGAACTGAGTTTTTACAACACAATTTACCCGTGGATATCCTGGCCATCCAGGAGTCCCACTGTCTACAAGGTTCCAAGAAAAGCTTGGAAAACAATGCTCCTCCCATCCCTATCCTTTTGGTCAAAGCACTGTGGGGTGCTAATGTCAGAAAAATAATTTTTTCAAATTCACATCCTCAGAAACATTCCTAAATGGCCGAATGCTTGTCATCACCTTCTCGTGGTCCAACATTGCACACGCAATTGTCAACATCTACGCCCCAAACAGTGCACACGAGCATTAGGAATTTTTCTCCAAGGTCAAATCCCTCCTAATACCCCCTGATTCTTTCCTAGTTGGTGACATGAACTGTTGGCTAACCTCACCAATGGACCGGTGGCTGCCCTCACCCCACGCCCCACAGGGTCACATAGAACTACACGTTCTAAAAGCCACCCTTGGGTTAATGGATGCGCTGCTGCAACATGCCCCACTGCTCGAAAACATGACCTGTCCTTACATCCACAACAGCCAATTAAGGTCCATGACCCGCATCGACCTTATTCTAATGCTGGAGAAATTCCAACCCCACATCTCCCACTTCAAAACAACAAAAATTTAAATCTCCGACCACCAGCTGGTCTTGATAACCTACCACTTACCTGTCACAGTTGCAAAGGCCCCACATTGGTGCAAAATCCGCCCCCCTGAGCTCGCGTCGCCATGATTTTCCATGTGGGTGGAAGAGGCAACTTTGGCAAAATTGTTTGTTGCACCATTTTGCGTGGACCCCATTTCCACATGGGCAACTTTCAAAGAGGACACCATCCGCACTATCGCCATCTCTCCTCCAGATGCTCACAAGCCACATCGGCGGTTATCTCATGCACTCTGGTGGAGATTGGCCACTGGGTGTATTCAGCCACAGGATACAGACCTGCATAGGGCCAGAAGTGGGCGGAGGAGCCGCCCACCTCAACACTCAAAAGGCAACACAAACATTGGGTTTGTGTCCAATACAGGAGCCACATGCATCACTAAAGGCATACAAGTGCACCGCATACTTCTTTAAAAAAATTTTGCACCACGCCAGAGCGTGGCCTGCACACAGGTGCGAAGATCAGATAATTCCATTGCGGACACACCAGCTGAGGTGGCAATCAAAACGTAAAAATATTACTCCGAGTTGTACTGAGCCAAACCAATTCAGCCAGATGAAATGGCAGAATTTCTCGACCAAGCTCATATCTGCACCATTTTCTGATACCCGGAAATAATGAATTTAATTACTCTGAACGAATTATGGACAGCCATTCGTGGTGAGCCAAACCAAAAATGCCCAGGCCCAGATGGCATTCCATATGAGTTCTACAAAAAATATTTCAAATATATATCCCAATTGCTGCTAGCCTCACTTAACCAAAGCCTGTTGGAAACGCGCCTCCTACCAGGAGGACATGAGGCCTTTACTGTCACACTCTTTAAGAAAGGGGATAAGCTTGACTTAGTCAACTGGCGCCCCATTTCTCTAACAAACACAGACACCAAAATTTTAACAAAAATCATGGCTAACCGTTTAGGGACTGTAGCATCTGCCACCATCTCCCCAGAACAATTCAGTTTCATCCCCAGAAGGTCGATTTGGGATAACATGCACTCTGTGGCTAATGTATGTCAGTCCACAGCCTCTGGGGCATTTTGTATTCTTGGACCAACAAAAGGCCTATGATAGAGTAAACTGGGAATACCTTAGGGCCTGCCTCCATCAATTCCGCCTACCCCCGCTTCATAAACTGGGCGATGCTGCTCACGGAATCTGCGACAATGGCAGTGCATGGCCCAGGCTTCCTAACGGAAGTAGTCCGCCCTCAAAGGGGCCTGCGACAAGGGGACCCCCTCAGCCCACTCTTATACAATTTCAGCCTTGACCCACTACTGCGAAATGTGAATGCCCAACTCACTGGGGTCAATGTGCCAGGCCAAACCCCAGTTAAGATGGTGGCATTGCAGATGATTGCGTGGTGGGGGTGTCTAATAACAAAAGATGCACGCGCGCCTGAAGCCCTCATCCAGGAATATTTCCCGGGTAAGCAACGCGGCACTGAACGCCTCCAAAACTGAAATCATCCTCCTTGGTTGGTTTCAGAACTGCTGGGCCCCAGCAATTAGTTCCCAACCCAGCCCATCTGCTCGCCCACGTCCACGCCTTACTAACTCAACACACACCACTCCACTGGTGCTCCCCTTCATGCCATGTCCTACCATAGGACGGTGCGCCATCTGGGCGTGTGTGGATGGAGGCAGGCGGATATGCGTCAGCAGTAATGGAGTGCCGTATACTAGACAACGTGACAAAGCGAATCGCCTCTTTCAGAGCCCACCCTACTACCCTCACTGGCAGGGTTGTTCTTGCCAACTCTATGCTCCTATCCAAAGTCTGGTTCGGAGCCCACGCCATCCCCTTCTCCCCAAGCTTCTTCAAATCCCTGTATGCTTTGCTGCAAGGATGGCTTTGGTCAGGCCGCCCTCCACCAGTACAGCTAGAGGTCATGTTTGGCCCTCATCATCAAGGTGGCATGGGCCTGCTTGACTTCAAAGCCCATGCTGCCAAGATCCTGGGCACCTGGATCGCGGCCATCACCGCTCCTACACTCCCATCCCAACACTGGTCCCGCGCGGCCCGCTCCAACTTCTCCCAAGCCTTGGGCCTCAACAATCCATCAAACCCCCACTCCCTGATGAAATACCTCGCATCACACACATTGGCCACAGGTCCTCACGGGACTAAAACCCATTACAAACGAATCCTACTCTCCATGCAGAAGCGCAGAGTGGAGAATTCGTAGTAGTGACATACAACCCGAAGAGGCCGCCCCCTCTCCTCAGTTCACACAAGAGGTACAGGGGCTACCCATCCATGATGGCGTGATCCCCATTCGACCCCATGTCCTATCAGGGTGGACTACCTGGACATGATGGACATCCTTATTCCACTGAGACCCAAAAGACTATCTGGAAATACACACACCATCCTCTGTTGCAGCCTCAAGTCCACTCCCATGTGTGGCGCTGCCTGAGGAGGGTGTATCTTACAGCTGAGCGCTCTAACGCTTTACACTCATCCTGTGTCGTGTGTGGCCAGTATGGAACGCTGTTTCACCGCCTGGAGAAGTGCCCCACCTCTAAAGTGATATGGTGCGAAGTCCAACGTCTACTGAGCCAGGATCAAACGCATCCCTTCAGTCTGTCAAGAGATATGTTTGTTTCATCAATGGCCTCCCCCTTCCACCCTCCCTCCATGCTCTGGTGGTTGCAATCGCCATGTGGACTATCCACACGATTGTCTTGGATGCCATCGCTGGCTCCATCCCCACCCTCCCAGAAGCTGTCCACAGATTTTGGTCTCATTTGGTGGACCACTTTCAAGCGTGGATGTTTGGATATCTCCCACCGCGTCGCCGACAGCTGGTCTCCTCCTGGTTCCCAGTCTGGTTCATCAAATCAGACCCCTTCCTCCACACGTGCTCAATAGTGGCTACGGCCCCTTCAAACGTTCCCTCCCCCCTCCCCATAAGTGGCGTTCCCGCTGGCAACAAGAGATAGCATCGCTTCTCTGGGGTGCCTTCCCTGGTACTAAGTTTTGTCTCTTCTGAGTCATATTCAGAAGTGTCCGTCCCATGGTCGGCCTTCCCCGCAATAAATTTAAATTTAAATTTAAATTATGCAATAAGAATAGGTGGTCCAAGCATGACACAGGGGTTTCAAGGCAGCTGATATGACAGCCATTAGTGGAGGAAAGTCTCCTACTTGTGAGTAAGAGTGCATAAGGCCTCTGACCCAACATGATCGTCCCCTTCCCAAGCGTCCAATAACGTGACCCCCTGTTGGGCATGAGATAACGCGGAGGTGTTACCAAGCGCAATTGTCAAATGCATTTGCACCTCAGCGTTGGCGTCTAGAATTTGGTTGGCTATCTCATGGGAAGGGACACATGAACTTCCTTCTGGGCTCGTGGGAGGGGAGGAGTAGCAATCATTGCAGCTTGGTCGCCCTGGGAAATTCTTCCAAGGTAGAGCAGATACTATTTCTGAAATTGGCAAGTGGCCAAACAAACAAAAAAAAGCAGGCTATTGATTCCACATTAATTTGGTAAAGGGTAACCACTGCAGCGCTCACCTCGGAGAGCAGGGCGGAAGTGTCTGGAAACAATGGTTGTTCGATTATGTCATGGAAACGGCAGAAGAAGTTTAGACTGGCCTGCCAGTCAGGATGCGTAAGCACCTAAAAAGCAAGCCAGAATGCCAGAGGCATTGCTAACCGAACTGACATGGTATGGAGTCAGGCATTGGGAAACAATGAATCGTTGGTCTAAGACAATAGTAAATATGATCCTGAGAACAAACCAAATTGGGGCCACCCCAGACCCTGGAGGTCTTTCTGCAGGGGATGGAACCATAGATATAGTTTCAACAAGTTCACCAGTATATGGGGCTGATTCAACGGGGAGACAAGAGGGCGAATCCTTGCTTGAAGATGGTGGACATAAGACCACAAGATCCCAGTATATTGTTGACAAAAGTTCATAATGACAGGGTTAAATTGCCAGAAATATCTTGCTCGCTGAAACCAATCTACACCAGTGGGGGCCATAGTGACCATGAGTAATGGTAGAGCCCATCAGTGTACAGACTGATAGGCCACCAGGGAAAAGCCATCAGGAATGCGGCTAGAAGGAAATCAAGAAAATCAAAATTGATTGGTTTTGAGGCGAAATTTTATTGCAAAGGAAAAGGAAGAAAATCCACCAACAATTTTCTCAGTGCAATGCAACTGATTAAATAGTAGTCAATTAATGCGGGGATAAGCCAGGATCGAGACCCTCAATTTCTACTTAACTGGTGAATTATTTGGGTATGGGGCGGATAAGTTCACTGGGAAATAACATCAAAGAATTTGTTGGCAGGCTGAGTCACTGTCAGTGTCATGTGCACATGACATAATAGTGGGGACCAACCCCAAAGATAAGAATGGGTGCCAGGAGGCCCAGAAGGTGAAACTGCGGGCCCTTCCTGAGCTGAGGCACACCCTGGACCATTGCTGGGTTTGGGAAAAATATGCTCAGGTTGGGACTAGTAATTTGCCAAACGCCCAGCCCCTCACGTTGAGCCAGGCATTAAAACGAATGATTTAATGATTAAATGTGGACAGTTTGATTCAGATTTTCAAGGAACGGGGTTTTGAAACCTATTCTATCTACAAAATAACGCGCTTGGGTCAAATCCAACCTTAATCAATCACTTAAATTAGTCAGTTTTGGCCTATTCAACTAACTCAGATGGCAGTGTAGCCCTATTGGTGAGTTGGTGCTTGGGCCCACTGTGGCATAACCCCTATTCCCCCATTCGAGCTTAAATACATTTTTCCCAACCAACATTCCTTGTTAGTTGATTTCCCAAATTGCCTTTTCCCCATTTTATATTTTACAATTTTATGATATTTCGAACTCTCCTGTGTGCAAACCTCTTCATGGAGGTCTTGCGCTCCATTACCCTTGCTATTGCAAGTACCTTGCAGCTCTCAACTTGTGAACCATTTGTTCGCCCAGGTTCCCTCCAACCTGGGTCATATAGCCCCTTTCTATATGTGCACCGCGTCACTTTTAATGGGGTTTATTATAAAACTTGCCTTTCTATGCCTAAGCTGTTATTGCTCCAGCACCCTATGTTGGGCTCTAATGATTTTGGCACTAATGGCTAGTTCCCTGGCATTGGCCTTGTGCATCGTGTACTACCACGCTAGGAACAGGAGAGTTATAGGCACTCCTTACATTAGTCAACCAACCACCTTTTTTTCTTATGTTCACAAACTTTTTCCGCGTGCAACTTTACCAAAGTGGAAACAGTGGTCATCATCTGTGGGCTCCAGCTGTCGTTAGCTGCACCGCTGTTTCCTCTTTTTTCTGAAGGTTGGAGCAGCTTAGCGTTATTATGGTTGCCTCCCACTGGAAAGTATTCACCCTTCATGTTCATACCTGGTGGATTTGGACGCTTCAAGCTCCAAAAGTCATGATTCCCTGATTTTCTGCCAAATTTGTCAATGTTGAATTAAAATAAATGATTACATTTTGCCCGCGCATTCAGCTAATGCCATCAGAATCAGCACAGATGGGCCTGGGGGTGTTGGCCATGGATAACATCAGCATTCCATCATGGTTCGAGGGACAGGGTCATTTGCGTCTAAAAACGCGTTTTATAATGAAAACCTGAGATATATCTCTGAACAATATTGGCCCTCTGGTTCAGATCTGAAACCCATTCCTGTGTATGGAATCACACCAGAAAATCACCATTTGACCTCTTTCATGATTCGCAGCGCTCAGGAAATTGAAAAAGAACTGCGCTTACAATATGAAAACGTTTATTCACCTGCAGAAGTCATGGAGGGGTATGTGGTCTCAGTAGTAAGAGTGGCCAACTACCCACCCCTTCTTTGATTCCCAATCCTACCCTTATGGTTTGCTTAATCCATAAGAAAACTTAGTTGAAGTAGGGGCGTTTTCTGCTTTGAATAGAACCCACTCTAAATACTTCCTCTTGACTGCTACCTTTACATCCTCTCTTGGGAAGTTCACACAACTATTTTAGTGGATACCGGTGCCACAAATAATTTTATTGACTAAGACCTGGCTGACTACCTTGAGTTGAATTACTCACCAGGTGGTATGGCTAGAGGTGAGGCTTCTCAAGGTATACCTACGCTGAATGTCATAGGGTTGGTGGACTACCAGTTGGGTGCCTATCTTCTGTCCGATCATTTTCAAGCTATCAAGCACCTTTTGTACCACATTATTTTGGGGTTGAGTGGTGGAGATTGTTTGACGCCTGGACCATTTTGAAAGAAAACACGCTATCCTTGTCTCTGGTAAAGGTCACTAGTTGATTGTTCCCTTGTCAGAGGATAACGTCCAAGGCCCATTACCTCATAGGCCCAATGTTCCCACCCCTTATCTTGCTCCTTTGATGAAGACTCCCTCCTCCATGGGTTTTCCTTACCTTCCTGTTTGGGGGTTGGAATCCTCTTTTGATGCAGCATCCACCAAAGCACTCCATGAGCACTCTGAGTTCAATTGTGACTTCAAGCTCATGGTGGATCTGTTGCGTATATCTTCCCCATTTACACATTGACTGTCTGGGAGGAAGAGGCGTTGGATGTGTGGGTGAAGGAACAGTTGGCCAAAGGTGCGATTTTTCAGCGTATCTCCCCTGTGTGCTCCCCTTCTCTTTGTGGAGAAGTCTGATGGTACTTTACGCCAATGTGTGGACTACAGAAATTTTAACAATGTCACTGTAACAGACCTCCATCCCATCCCTTTGGATTCACAGATTGCGCGTTATGTGGAAAGGCGAAGGTCTTCTCCAATCTGGATTGCCTCAGTGCGTTTAATCAGATCCAGATAAAGAAGGGCCAGGAGTGGAAAGCCGCCTTTAAAACCCAGAAAAGGAATATTCCAGTTTCAGGTCATGCTCTTCGGGCTTAATAATGCCCCTGCTATCTTTCAATGCCGCATTGATGCAGCTTTGGGGACCTGTTAGGGGTATGCGCGGTTGCCTACATGGATGATATCCTGTTGTTTTCCCCTGATCAGGAGTCCCATGCAGTCCACCTTTAGCAAGTGGTGGGGTGTTTAAAGGCAGCCAGCCTTACATTGAAGATTTCAAAATGCGAGTTCTTCAAGTCCCAGGTCACATTTCTAGGCAACGTCGTGCTTGACCAGGGACACATGATAACTCCAGACAAGGAGAAGGCTATTTTTGAGAGGCCTACCCCCACCTCAGTCAAGAATTGAGGAGATTTTTGAGACGTGTATGTTCCTCAAGAAGTTCACCCCCAATCTATCTGAGGTGGAAGCTCCCCTATACATGGCTAGTGGTGCCAAGGTGCTACAGTGGTCCCCCATTTTGGAGGATGCTTTCCAAGCAGTGAAGTGCACTCTGTTGTCCACAACTGTTCTTCGCCATGTCAGCCCTTCAAAGGAGTTCATTGTGTCTACTGATGCCTACAACTTTGCCATAGCGGCCACCTTGTTACAAGTAGGAGAAAATGGGATAGAGCATCTGGTGGGATATTTTTCTAGTAAAATGTCTTTTCCAGAGTTAAATTACGCCATTTATGACAAGGAGTTACTAGCAGTGGTGGAGGTGCTGACATAGTGGCGTCACCACTTGCATGGCTCTACCCAACCATTCCGCATACATAAAGACCACCATGCCTTGATGTACTACCGCGCTCCTCATGTCCCAACCCCACTGCAGACCCATTGGCATGAGACCCTTGCCCAATTTGCATTCATGTATCGGAAGTTTTGAATCCTCTTCCAATGGGGCAGGTTTAATCTTTAAGTTACACTGGGCGAACTTCCAAAAAGGCAATAAGTTTAAATGATAATACAGGTTATACTTTGACCTAATTTTTATTTTGAAAAGAGGGAATATTTATAGGCTTTTAAATGGTTCATAATCTATCAGAGTGAATTAATCTCTGCATGATTGAATTTTCAATAATTTGATTGGGATTAGGTTGATCATTAACTTTGATAGATTAAGATATATTGCTCTCTCCTTCTGATGATGTCAGGAGAATTGATGAAGTGGATTTTTCAGAGATATGAGAATTTGGTGAAATCCCAACACTTACCCCTCAATATTTGATCACAGTGGAGGATGATTCTTAAAAACCTAAGATGAATACGATTCACCACTATACCAGTATTATTATAAACAATCGAATACTCTAATCCTTTTTAAAATATAACTTTATAAGGACCAGACCAATTAGTTCCCAACTTTTCAGTCCGCCCACCAGGCCGAGAATGATTTTAAATTTTAAATTTTAAATTTATTGTGGGGAAGGCCGACCATGGGACGGACACTTCTGAATATGACTCAGGAAAGATAAACTTAGTACCAGGGGAGGCACCCCAGAGAAGCAATGCTTTCTCTTGTTGCCAGTGGGAACGCCACTTATGGGGAGGGGAGGGGATGTGAAGGGGCCGTAGCCACTATTGAGCACGTGTGGAGGAAGGGGTCTAATTTGATGAACCAGACTGGGAACCAGGAGGAGACCAGCTGTTGGCAACGCAGTGGGATGTATCCAAACATCCACGCTTGAAAGTGGTCCACCAAATGAGACTGGAATCTATGGACAGCTTCTGGGAGGGTGGGGATGGAGCCAGCGATGGCATCCAAGACAATCGTGTGGATAGTCCACATGGCGATTGCAACCACCAGAGCATGGAGGGAGGGTGGAAGGGGGAGGCCATTGATGAAGCAAACATATCTTTTGACAGACTGAAGGTATGCGTTTGATCCTAGCCCATTAGACGTTGGACTTCGCACCATATCACTTTAGAGGTGGGGCACTTCTCCAGGCGGTGGAACAGCGTTCCATACTGGCCACACACGACACAGGATGAGTGTAAAGCGTTAGAGCGCTCAGCTGTATGATACACCTGCCTCAGGCAGCGCCACACATGCGAGTGGACTTGAGGCTGCAACAGAGGATGGTGTGCGTATTTCCAGATAGTCTTTTGGGTCTCAGTGGAATAAGGGATGTCCATCATGTCCAGAGACCACCCTGGATAGGACATGGGGTCGAATGGGGATCACGCCATCATGGATGGGTAGCCCCTGTACCTCTTGTGTGAAATGAGGAGAGGGGCAGCCTCTTCGGGTTGTATGTCCACTAATACGAATTCTCCACTCTGCGCTTCGCATGGAGAGTAGGATTCGTTTGTAATGGGTTCTAGTCCCGTGAGGACCTGTGGCCAATGTGTGTGATGCGAGGATTTTCATCAGGGAGTGGGGGTTTGATGGATTGTTGAGGCCCAAGGCTCAGGAGAAGTTGGAGCGGGCCGCGTGGGACCAGTGTTGGGATGGGAGTGTAGGAGCGATGACGGCCGCGATCCAGGTGCCCAGGATCTTGGCAGCATGGGCTTTGAAGTCAAGCAGGCCCATGCCACCTTGATGATGAGGGCCAAACATGACCTCTAGCCGTACTGGTGGAGGGCGGCCTGACCAAAGCCATCCTTGCAGCAAAGCATACATGGATTTGAAGAAGCTTGGGGAGAAGGGGATGGCGTGGGCTCCGAACCAGACTTTGGATAAGAGCATAGAGTTGGCAAGAACAACCCTGCCAGTGAGGGTAGTAGGGTGGGCTCTGAGAGAGGCGATTCGCTTTGTCACGTTGTCCAGTATACGGCACTCCATTACTGCTGACGCATATCCGCCTGCCTCCATCCACACACCCAGATGGCACACCGGTCCTATGGTAGGACGTGGCACAAAGGGGAGCACCAGTGGAGCGGTGTGTGTTGAGTTAGTAAGGCGTGGACGTGGGCGAGCAGATGGGCTGGGTTGGGAACTAATTGCTGGGCCCAGCAGTTCTGAAACCAACCAAGGAGGATGATTTCAGTTTTGGAGGCGTTCAGTGCCGCGTTGCTTACCCGGGAATATTCCTGGATGAGGGCTTCAAGCGCGCGTGCATCTTTGTTATTAGACACTCCCACCACGCAATCATCTGCAAATGCCATCATCTTGACTGGGGTTTGGCCTGGCACATGGACCCCAGTGAGTTGGGCATTCACATTTCGCAGTAGTGGGTCAAGGCTTAAGTTGTATAAGAGTGGGCTGAGGGGGTCCCCTTGTCGCAGGCCCCTTTGAGGGAGGACTACTTCCGTTAGGAAGACTGGGCCATGCACTGCCATTGTCGCAGATTCCGTGAGCAGCATCGCCCAGTTTATGAAGCGGGGGGGGTAAGTGGAATTGATGGAGGCAGGCCCTAAGGTATTCCCAGTTTACTCTATCATAGGCCTTTTGTTGGTCCAAGAATACAAATGCCCCAGAGGCTGTGGACTGACATACATTAGCCACAGAGTGCATGTTATCCCAAATCGACCTTCTGGGGATGAAACTGAATTGTTCTGGGGAGATGGTGGCAGATGCTACAGTCCCCTAAACGGTTAGCCATGATTTTTGTTAAAATTTTGGTGTTTGTGTTTGTTAGAGAAATGGGGCGCCAGTTGGCTAAGTCAAGCTTATCCCCTTTCTTGAAGAGTGTGACAGTAAAGCCTCATGTCCTCCTAGTAGGAGGCGCGTTTTTAACAGGCTTTGGTTAAGTGAGGCTAGCAGCAATGGGGATATATATTTGAAATATTTTTTGTAGAACTCATATGGAATGCCATCTGAACAGGCCGAGAATGATAGTACATAACATAATCCCCAATCTGGTATTCAGGTAAGACAGGTTTGTGTTGATTGCTTCTTTGAGTCTCTTTTTTTGTGGTTGTTTCAATCAAATTCATTGCTTGAGCCTGAAGATGGATAATCTTGTCAGCCAAATTCCTCATAATTAAATCAAATTTACTGGGATGCTTTCTCCAAGGATTGTCTGAACACTTGAAGGGACTGAAGGATCCCGCCCATATATATACACTTAAATGGGGACATCTTGATAATGCGGTGGTAGCTTATCTGATAAGCAAACAAGGCACTAGGTAAATAAAAATTCCACCAAGTTGAGTCAGTGGATGCCATCTTTCTTAGAATTGAGACCAGGGTCCCATTAACTTGTTCAATGGCCCCATTTGTGAATGGATTATATGGGACAATAAATCGCTGAGTAGTGTTAAGTAATTTGGATAACTCCTGTATAAGTTGCGAGGTGAAGTTAGTCCCATTATTTGACATAAGGACCTTGGGATATCCATGTTGAGAATTGATATGCTGATATAGGAATAACGCGGTAGTCTTAGCTGAAGGGGTAGCAATGGAAATGGCCTCAACCCATTTGGTTAAATGGTCAACAGCCATAATGATATACTGATGGCCATGCAATCCCCGAGGAAAAGGACCTACAATATCAATGCTGACCACCTCAAACGCCTTAGTTGGGGGAATAACTTGATGTTGATATTTAGGGTTGGTAGTTCCATGGCTTTTACAGATAAGACATTAGTCAAGGGTCTCTCGAACAAACTCAGTCATGTTGTTCCAATAGTATTGAGTCTTCAACCATTCTTGAGTCTTCTTTAACCCACTATGGCCTACTTGCTCATGACCTTCCATTACAGCGTGAAATCTAGAGTTGGGATGTAGGAAGGGCAACCACTTGGATTAGACTTTCTTATACAAAGCTCCATTTTGAATCATAGTATCTTTGGTAATTGATTTTAGAAAGGCTCAATCATCTTCAGTTTCTCGATCCCATAATTCAGGTCATCAAATAAGATTGTATAAGAGTTCTTCTTTTTCTAGTTCCAAAGTCAGAATAGGCAGTCGGGACAGCCCATCAGCATTTTGGTGATGAGCCCCTGAGCGATGAACAATGAAGAAATCATAATTTTGCAACCTTAAAGCCCAACGGGCCAACCTCCCGTCAGGATCCTTCATGTTCTGCAACCATCTCAAGGAGGAATGTTTGGTAATAACAGTGAAATGGTTACCATATAAGAAGGGACGGAAATACTTGATTGCTAAAATTACTGCCAAACATTCCCGCTCAGTAACATTATAATTTCATTCAGCCTTTGACAAAGTTTTGCTATAGAAAGCAATAAGATGATCATTCTTCTCTTCATCACACTGAGATAAGATAGCCCCAATAGCAACATTGCTTGCATCAGTATGTAAAAAGAAAGCTTATCAAATTGGGGATGGATTAGAACAGGTGTCTTTATCAAGTCAATAAGCAAAGAATTAAATGACTGTTCTTGAGCTGACCCCCATTCTAAGGACACTCCTTTTTGCAACAGGTGAAATAAATGGTTCAGCCATATCAGCAAAATTGGGAATAAATTGAGGGTAATACCCAACCATGCCAAAAAAGACTTGAATATCCAATAAAGAAGAGGGAGGAGGCATTCGTTGGATGGCTTGAACTTTGTCTGAGAGGGGTTGAATCCCTTTAGCTGAAACCTGATGTCCTAAAAATCCATTTCATCTTGAAAGAATGAATATTTGAGGGTTTGAGTTTTCAAGAAAGAGCCCTAAATTCGACTGAAAACTTCTTTTAGATGGTCTAAATGCTCGGTAAAAGTTTTGGAGATTACGGTAATATTGTCAAGATATACCAGAACGCAATTAAGCTTTAGATCCCGTAGCATACTGTCCATGGCCCTTTGGAAGGTTGCTGGTGCATTGCTTAGTCCTTGAGGCAAATGAGTTGGTTCAAACAACCCTTCATTCGATATCAGAGCACACTTGGCACGATCTTCTGGGATAACTCAATTTGCCAGTATCCACTGGTTAAGTCTATGGCCAAAAAATAGGTGGATCCAGCCAACAACCTAAGGGAATCATCAATCCTAGGTAAGGGATAACAATCCCATCTAATAATAGCATTCAGTCAATAGGTAATCCATCACAACTCAATGAAAATCATCTTTCTTCTTAACCATTAATGATGGGGATGCCCAAGGACTATTGGAGGGTTTCAATAATCCAGCCTCCAACAATTGGTGCAGCTCCTTGGTAACCTGGGCTTCTTCTAATTTATATTTTGAAAGGGCTTCACAAGAATAGGAAGGTGATCACTAGTTTCAACAGAGTGCATTACTCCTTTCTTCTTCCCAATATCGTAGTATGCATAGCAAAGATGTCAGAATATTCATCTAACAATTGAAGCACTTGTTTCTCTTGGTCACTAGAGAGGTTTTCTCCAATAGCTGGACCTACAGTGAGGATTTCCTGTTCACTTTCCAATCCAAAGTCGTGTAGACTCCCAAAGGGTTTAACATCATAGATATGGGAAAAGGGCAGTAACTTAACATAAGCAATTGGATGCTCTTGAGCTACCAGTTTTGGCTCATTGGTAAGGTTCGCCAGTAAGACAGATAATGATCCTGAATAAGCATAATCCAATACTTCAGGACTAGGCAAGAGCTCTTTAGCAGAAGGATTGACTGTGCCTTGAACTTGTAACAAATGTCCCTTGGGAATCTAAAAATGCAAAGAAGTGTTAACAATTACTTGTGATTTTGGCGGAATAACTAATTTCTCATGGGAGAAAATAGGCATACCCTCTTCAATATCAGATGAGGTAGGAGGTAGTTTTACATGAGGACCTTCTGTATGATATTGAAGTGAATAAGACTTTTTGTTCCCTCTATTAGACATAACCGACATCAGGTAGAAGCATGATCAGATAAAAGTAAGGGAACTCGATACCCCAAGAGAGACAACGATGAGTCAGGGTAATTGATAATTCCATCAAATTCTCATAAAAATTGAGTCCCTAAAAGTAGGTAATAACTCAAGTTATCAAGTACAATGGCAGGGATTGTAAAAGTTAATTTCCCAATTTTCAGGGGAAGGGATGAAAAAGCTCCAATAAACTGAGTACTCTGAGATCTGGCTGTGCCATATTCTTCATAATGAGAAATATCGAGTGCTAATTTGATCCATTTGACCAATTTTGATGAGACAACATTCACAGGGATCCAGTATCTATGATAGCTTTGGCATTGACTTGATTCACTTGGAAGTCAATATGGGTAATGGTGCTTCTAAACTAAGAGGATAATGCCAACAAGGAGGGCAAGGATAAGAAGAATGTTCGTCTTTATTACACTCAATTGAACTTTGATGCTTTTGCTGCGCACTCATATCATTATAAAGGTGGAGAATATTATTGGTCTTATCTCTTTTCTTCTTCTCATCTGCTTCCTTTTAAAACAACAATCCTCGGTATGGAAATAGCAATGACAGTAGTTACACTGGATCGCCCTAGTGTTCTCAGGCATGGCATAGACTTTGGGGCGACTAGGTCTAGGAGACTCATAAAATCGGGGTTTTTCGGAGAATTGAGGAGGCAATTCTAATAAGGCCTCCTTAATATCCAAAATACTTTGGAAATTCTTTTTGACACTGATCATATAAACCTGCATTTGCATCCTAGTAGTAAAGGCTGACAGAACTGCGGTTATTGCATTGTCCAAGTTTAACTGACCACAGGTAACAAGAGTTTGGCTTCCCAATAGAACCAATGAGCAAAGTACTTAATAGATTCATTTTGGTGGGGCTGTATACCCATAAAGGCCTGTTTTTGAGAAGATAGGGTCTATTCACTTTCAAATTCTTTGATCAATGCTTCTTTGACCTGAGCCCAAGTAGAGCAAGTCATTAAGTGGGGAGCCATAATATCCTGAGACAATCAAGTAAGGCAATTAGGCAAGTAATTCATCTTTTGTTGATCCATGGCCTCACTTAGTGCCTTTTCATAAAGATAGAGAAAAGAGATAATGCTGCCTTCCCTTGGTGAGTATTTGTCCTTCAATACTGGCTTGAAACTCATAATAGCATTTGTAGTTAAAACATTCACTCCAGGTTGTTCTGATTGAGTGGAAACATAAGAGGTGGAATCTGAAGCTTGAGAAGAAAATTGAGGGTAAGGACCAATAGCTTCAGTATGAACTTCACTAATCTGACGATTCAGATCAGCATACCCTACTTTCTCATCTAATCAGCGTGATAGCTCAAAAATCTGTTCCTGCTGTGCATTGTACTTGAGTTCCAGTGTCTCAATTTTCGCTTGAAGCAGTTCCCCTTTTGATTCATAAGCATGTAGTAAGATATCAGTACCCTTGGCCCATTTTCTTAGATTGATCAATTTGTCAGATAATGACTAAAGCTACAAGAGGGGATCAATTGGCACCCCATCGAGGGTTAGGTTACACTCTTTGGCCAATTTAGAGAATTGTTCACGCAAGTGGTTCATCATGTTTAAGAGAGAATCAATTTTCTGTAAAGATTTTGAGTGCATATTGGCACCTGGAGGTCCATGAGGTCCATCTGCGCCTGGGGGTCCCTGAGGCCCTACACTCTCTGGGGTCCAGGGGTCCATCAGCTCTGGGAGGTCCACGGGGTCCTACACCCCCATGTGGGCCACGAGGTCCTTCAACCCCAGGAGGACCCATATTTCCAGAGGCTTTCTCTACTTCATCAACCTGGAATTGAATTCCTGAGTACATTTGTTCCAGTTGGAAGAGATGGGTTCTAATTTCCTCTTTCATTGATTGACTACGCTCAAAGAGTTGGGAAATACCCTCTCTCTATTATCTCTGTATCTCCTGAACTTTCTTAGGAAACTGTACATCAACAAAATTGGACATCCCTTAATCGAGCTGAATGAGCTGCTGATGTACTTCGTTGAGAAAGGCCCAATTACTAATGATTACATCACGATTATCTCAGCTAAACTCAGAGGCCAACTTGAAAAATTCAGAAATATAATTATTCAAGGATTGAAGTCCTTCTAGTAAATTGAGCATCCCTTGGTGGTGCATTCCAACTACAGGTAATAAATAGTATAAGGTAGGATGTACAAGTTGGTGCAAATATTGCTTTGGACCAATTACTAGCATTTGAGAGATTCGCAGCACTTCCTGCAATATAAAGGGTACAGCATTAGATCGAGATTGGGAAGAACGGATTCCAGGGATTGAGGCCCCTTCTAGCAATTGATTAATAATATTTTGTAAAGCCTTAGGCAGTATTTAAAAGTATGAGGTAAAACTTTAGTTAGGATCATAAAATTCCAAGTTGGCCCAAAATTCCAACATGGAGGGTAATCTTGGGATTTGTGATTCAGTTAAAAGGACCCATTGTAAAATGCTGCCTTGCTCTTGGTCTTGAGCTTCATCAGGCAAAAAATTAGAATCCATAGTAGTGATAGACGTTGTCACTGGTGCATAACTCAGAGTGCCCCTGTAGTGAGCACCAGTCTGGAAGTTTTGAATTCCTCTTCCAATGGGGCAGGTTTGATCTCGAAGTTACACTGGGCAGATTCTCCAAAAAGGCGTTAAATTTAAATGATAATACAGGTTATACTTCAAACTAATTTTTATTTTTGAAAAAAGGGAATATTTATAGGCTTTTTAATGGTTTGAATCTATCAGAGTGAATTAATCTCTGTATTATTGAATCTTCAATCAATTGATTGAGATTAGATTGATTGTTAACCTTAATATTGAGGTATATTGTTCGCTCCTTCCAATGATGTTAAGGAATTGATGAAGTGGATTTTTCAGAGATAAGAGAATTTGGTGAGATCCTGAAAATGTATGAGTTCACTAAGGGCAAGGATAATGGTTTGGCGGATGCTTTAAGCTGCAACCCTGCTTTAGCTCCTGACCTCAAGGAGGTAGAAGTGCACAACACCCAGGCTATGATTCCTCCAAGTAAAATTCTGTCGCTTCTTCCCTTTGCCCTGGCTAATGGGCCAGCGCTTGCACCTCTGGATAATGCGGAGGAATATGGTATGTTCAGAAAGGTCGTCCTATCTCAGCTGCTGTCAGGCGAATATGCCATGGTACTTGCAAAGAGCGCTTCAAATCAAGAGGATCTATCCAGGGGCTATCATGTAAAGGATGAGATGGTTTGGTTCCAGGGACGCCTTTGATTACCTGCTGGACCACTGCGCCTGGAAATCATCCGGGACCATCATGATGGAATCATCATTGGTCATCTGGGGAAAGCAAAGACCTTGGAGTTGATACGTCTCACATACAATTGGAAGGGTTTGCCTGCTCAGGTGGGGTGGTATTGTTAGGAGTTCCTGGTATGCAACCAGATGAAACCCAATCATCAACCTTTAGCAGGGTTGTTGGTACCAGTACAAAAGGCTGATGGGCCCTGGACTTCCCTATCAGTGGATTTCATTGTGGAGTTACCTGCCTTGGATGGTTATGATGCCAGCATGGTAGTGGTGGACCAGTTCACAAAGTTTGCCCACTTTATTCCTTGCAGAACCACCATAACCGCAGCTGAGATGGCTAGGCTTTTCGCCACCCATGTGTTTGCGCTCCATGGGGTCCCCCAAGAAATTATCAGCGACTAGGGCCCTCAGTTTCTTTCCATTTTTTGGGAAAAGTTGTGTAAGACTCTTCAGATTCGCCCTTGCCATTCAACTGCTTATCATCCCCAATCAGATGGGCAGACTGACCGAGTGAACCAGTGCTTGGAACAGTTTCTGCGGTGTTACACCGCTGCAGATCATTCAGATTGGGCTTCTCACCTTCCCATGGCCCAGTTTAGCTACAACAATACCTTGCACTCCTCGATCAGTTGTTCCCCATTTTTCGCCAGCCATGGCTTTAGTCCCGCCTTTAACATGGAGCCCAGTTGTGGGTCTAATGTTGAAGCGGTGGTGGACTTTGCCAAGACAATCAAGAAGGTCCACCAGGGGGTTTCCACAAGCTTGGAGGCAGCAATGCAGGAGTATAAGAAGAACGCTGATGGGAAGCGCCAAGTGGGTCCTGCGTACAAGGAAGGGGATCTCATGATGCTTGATGCTCATAACATCCCTATCAAGCAGCCATGCAAGAAGCTGGGACCAAAGAGGATTGGCCCCTAACGCGTAGTTAGAAAGGTGGGACATGCCTCATACCAGCTATATCTCCCCTCCTCATTCTGGATCTTCTCTGTATTTCATGAGAGCAAGCTTACATTGTTCAAAGAGCCCCCCACCAGAGACTCCTGAGGCCTATCTCGTGGATGGGGCGCCAGAGTGGGAGGTTGAAGAAATAGTTGCCTTTTGCCATGTTAAAAGAAGACTCGAGTACCTGGTATCCTGAAAGGGCTTTGACGCTGCAGAGAACAGTTGGGTTCCAGCGCGCGACTGTGTGCACGTCCAAGATCTGATTGATGCCTTCCACCAGTGTTACCCCCAGGCTGCTGGATCCCAACCTAAACTGACTGTTGCCACCATGAAGTTGGCCCCTGCCCACAAGAACTTTTCCCTGGCGCAAGCCCCTGGAGGGGGTTGAGCCCCATTGGGAGGAGAGGGTAATGTCATGTGCACATGACATAATAGTGGGGACCAACCCCAAAGATAAGGCTGGGCGCCAGGAGGTCCAGAAGGTGAAGCTGCAGACCCTTTCTGACTTGAGGCACACCCTGGACCAACGCTGGGTTCAGGAAAAATATGCCCAAGTTGGGACTAGTGGTGTGCCAAATGCCCAGCCCCTGACATCGAGCCAGGCATCAAAATGAATGGCCTACATAATGAATGAAGATGGTTTGATTTGGTTTGTTGAGGAATGGAGTTTCAAAACCTGTTCCATTTATGAGATAACGCGCTTGGATCAAATCCAACTTCAATTGATCACTTGGGTGAAGTCAGTTTCAGCATATTCAACTAACTTGGACAGCAGTGTTGCCCTATTGGTGAGTCAGTGTTTGGGCCCACTGTGGCATAACCCCTATTCCCCTGTTCGAGCTTAAATACATTTTCCCAGACCAACATTCCTTGTTAGTCAATTTCCCAAATTGCCTTTTCCCCGTTTTATATTTTACAATTTTATGATATTTTGAACTCTCCTGTGTGCAAACCTCTTCATGGAAGACTTGCGCTCAGTTACCCTTGCCATTGCAAGTACCTTGCAGCTCTCAACTCGTGCACCATTTGTTTGCCCAGGTTCCCTCCAACCTGGGTCACATAGCCCCTTTCTATATGTGCACTGCGTTGCTTTTAATGGGGGTTTTATCATAAAACTAGCCTTTCTATGCCTAAGCTGTTATTGCTCCAGCACCCTCTGCTGGGCTCTAATGACTTTGGCACTAACGTGTAGATCCCTGGCATTGGCCTTGTGCACCGTGCACTACCATGCTGAGAACAGGAGTGTTATAGACACTCTCCTTACAGTCAGTTTGACCTCGAACATCTGAGCCAAGGATCAACTATGCTTCTGACAGTTGGCATAATGGCATTTGGCCTGACAAGCAGCAGGAATCCCCCAAGGCCACCTCACATAGGGGCAGTCCCATTTGGTTGGGAACAGGTTTGGGACGCCTAACCCACCCATGCCCAGTCACTAAGCTGTTTGTTTGGTCAAAAGTGTTGTGTCAGCTGCAACACCTGATTTCCAAAAGGGAGCTTTGGACCCTCATCAATGGTACCCAATGCTATTACCTGCCTGTCGGGGAAGATCCCTGATGATTTTGAGGGGGGGGTTGATTTTTTGAACATAGTATTGGTCGAATCAAAACTGTTAGTGATTATGGCTAATGGATTAGTCTTCATCCCTTTCCTACTACCTGGAGTCCAAACATCAGGATGACATCCACTTGATTTTGGGCTGATTGATTTCATTTCAGCAATCTTGGTGCAGATTTCTCTGATTAACTGTACTAGTTCTGCCAAGTTGAGTGTGGGAACTGGGGGAGGGATCTGAAGTGGAAGAGCTGTTACCCAGCACTCGTCTACCACATGGGTGAGGTCACCCTGGGTAACGAGGGGTACAGTCACCCTCTTTGATACCTTCTTACTTGGGAATGGGAAAAGGGCCCGATCAATGGCCAGGGGATGTTCCCCGGGACTTACAGGTCCCATCAACATTTGTAATATATGCATTTATCATGAAGAAAGTTTTTTATGACTGGCCTTGTTTTTTTAGTACTAGATGGTCCCACCCGAGGGGGGGAACTGGCCTTGTTTATATCTGTCCCTTGGGCTCAACCTTGGCAACTCTAGCCTGAAACCATCTCTGGTTAATGGTATTCTTAAGTCAGAGATCTGTTCCAATTTTGTAAAACTAAATTTTGCCCTGACTACCTACTTCACTCTTTTCACCCCTTTAATTATATCATTGGTCATAACTACATCCCAATATTGATTTTCTGAGTCAATTCACTGACATAAAGCTAGGCTCTAGGTTTACTTTAGAACTTTCCAATTGGTTAAAGGTAGCAACCACTCATGAGCTAACAGCTGGTACAGTTCATTACCTTTACTAAATATACAAAAATAAATCACAGTACATGAATCACCCATCTTTTTATCTACAAAGATTTACACATCCCATTTTTTGCTTGGGTATATTCCTGCGTTGTCTTTGATGCAAAAACCTCTTCCAAACCCAAATTTATTTAAAAAAATTAAGCTAACCTCAACATGCAGATGACCATCATGCATTGACCTCCATCCTTGGTTAGATTGCTACTCTAGAGATCCTACCAGAATAAAGCTGATTCCAGATTATACCAAAAATTCATTTATCTCCCCTTACACCCAGCACTGACTGGGCCAGAGCACCCACTTTACAATTGTGATGTTATCCACACTAAAGTGGGTGTATCAAGCCACTAATCCAATAATCCATTAACCTTGCTTATTATACTGATCTAAACATAGTCCTGCAACATAAGTTCCAGAGTTGACATTCTTAACACCTATTCCTTTTTTGGGAGGTTGCCTTGCAATATCTGCAGTTGCCTCCACTCCAGCCATTTAGCTTGTGGAGGCCTTTGGTATATTCTTAAATCAATACTCCCTTCACAAATTCTAGGGCTTCCTCCATCAGAATCCTCAGAGTGGTTGTGCCCATGGTCTTCTGAGCCCTATACTAGATTCTAACACATCCATATTGAAAACCCATTTTTCTTCTAATCAGCTGCATGTCTGACAGTGGAGCTGAGTGGTGCCATTGATAGCCTTAACCTCAGCATGTAAGGATTAGTTCAAAGTGGCTTTCCAAAGTATAAATAAAAAAGTGAGCCTAATATAATGTGAAATCCAAGTTGAAGTCTCGCAATCTATGATAGAGTTGCTTTTTATGAAGGCCTACTTTTCTTGGCTTTTATATCATTACTATCTAACAACCCTCTGCTTAGCTCACAAGTTAAATGGTGACCCAGGTAAACCCATGAGCGCAAATGGGTGCTGGTGATTGTATACTAGATGTTTCAATTATGGCAACTATAAGCTTGACTTGTCAATTTTTTAGAACTAAGCCCAGTATATTTTTATAAGCTCACTTGCAAATATCTATTTATAGTTATACAGCGAGTTGTAAAAACTTCATCGCATAGAGGTTATATTCTTTCTAGGCCGTCTTGAAACTTACATAGCCGTTACCCCAAGTCTGTTTCACTTAGTTCAACAAAGGTTTACCCTTGCTTGTGCATACAAACATACTTGTAGTCAAAATATGATAGATGCAGAGCTAAAGCCTGGGTAAAATTTATGGTTATTGGGTGCAAGTCCATTGCAGTATGGAGCTTTAAGCATTCTCGGTAGGGAAAAACAAGAGGTAGGTTATCACCAGGTGTACCAATACCAAATAGACAACCAGAAGCAGCCGGGTGGTACGATTGGCTAGAGATATTCGCATAAGGGAAAGGGCTGTACGATCAGCCAAATTCAAGGCCTTGTATCGCCTATTTGTTTCCTGATTTTTAGTCAATTAATACTTCGACTGCTTACTTTCAGGCGAAACTCTTGGAACGGGTTGGACTCATCGCTGGGGTTGCAGTAGCGTTCCGTGACGTCCTTGTATACTTCAGGCGATAAAGCGATATAATCAGGGCGAGACGTGGGGCTTCCCTTGTACCTCGATTGCAGTTGGGCGTTGTCAGCTCTTAAAGCAGCGAGTGTTTTTTGAAGCTCGCTAATCTCATCCTGGGCCGCGCGGACGCTTTCTTCCAGCTCAAGGTTCCTTGCTCGGAAGCGATCCCTTTGACTTGTCACAATCGGCAGAAGGCCGCCCGTTGAAGGCGCATTGGGTGGCTATGTGAGTGGTAAGTGGGGTGGCACACCCTTACTATGGGCATCAGCGGCTCTTGGGTTGGAGCTTGAGGGGCAGACAAGAGGTCAGACTCCAAGCGCGCGTTGAGAGCCGAGAGATCCCGGATCTGAGAGTTGGCGGAGTGCAGCTGATTGAGCGCATCCGCCAACTCCACTTGAGCCTTATTGCAATCATTTTGAAGTTGAGTGATTGTTTGCTGTTGGGTTTTTGCCTTGCGAAGTAGGGCTACCATAGCTGACGTTTCATCTTTGCGCTCCAGATGGTCAGATTCTTCAGGGAATTCGACATACTAAACAAGCTATAAAACTCAACTTGCAAAATCTACCTTTAAAACTTCAAGCTCATTCTTAATCGCTTGATAGTCAGACATTGTCTCAAGTTGGGAGGTCAGCTCAAGGATTCGGGTTTCCTAGCAAACTCAGAAACGTTCTTAATATGTGATACATTAGCAGCCGTTTGTGATTTCAGCTGACCCACCAGCTCCTCATAAGCCCTCTCGCTAGACATTTTCTCACTTTTGACCGACTTCAGCTGATCCAGCATCTGGGCCAGCTCCTTCTCTTGCTTTTCAAGCTGTAGCAGGAGCGGTTCGGAAACAACTGCTGTTCCCTCCGCACTAAGCTCGCCGGAGGTTTGGATTTGGCGACGCAACGATTCATTCTCGTGTGCAAGGGTTGACGCGTGATCTCTCGCCCGCTCGAGCTCCCCAAGAACCAGTTCCAATTGCGAAAGATGGGAGGAAGCCACGTCGACTCCCTCGACCGAACCTTCCAAAAGCTTAGCTTGTGCCAACGCATGGCTTTTTTCCTGCTCTTCTAGCGTATGGGAAAGTTGTTGGATCTTATCTTGCAGGGCCTCTTCACGCTCTCTGCCCGCTTTAATTATCAGCTCATTCTCTTCCAGCATTTCCATCTGCTTCAACTTTACTTGATCCTGCAATAACAAATCGAATTCGCTCTGACTTTTTTCCAGCTCCTTCAACTTTTCGTTCAGCTTTTTTATCGACGCGTTTGCCGTATCGAGCTTGGCCTCTAACTCTGCTACCCTTTCGGTTTGAGCGGTCGCAGCGTCGAACTCGGCCAGAGAGGTTGCCAAGATCGGCGCCGGGTCCGGGAGCTCGCCAACCGCGGTGTATATTTTAAGGACAAGGCTTTCGCTAGTTTTGATGCGCTTCGTCAAGTTATCGATTTCCGCCTGGTAAGCCCTGAGCAGTGTTTTCACGTCCACCAGCTTCTGATCATCCGCAGCCTTGCGGAAAGCTTTGGTCATCTCGGACAACTTCTTCCTCGTCTCCTTAGACAGTAGCTGGCCCGTCGCGATCTCCCGGCTATTCTCATCAAGCTCGGCTTGAAGCTTAGAGAACGAGGCGTCTAACGGCTAATGAGACTTTTTCCTTTATTGATTGATTGAGGAAAATAGCAATAGTCATAATTTGGTTCGAGTTTCAAGTAAAAGTAGAATCGGTAAAAAACTCATAGTAGGGGTTCGAGCTTTTAGCCATATTTTGATTCAAAATGATTAAGACTAGCTTTTATCGATAATCCTATTCAAGTGACCAGCTTCAATTTAGAAGCCCTTAATTCACATTTATAAAGGATTTAACTTTTACTGCCATGTTTAGCCCCCCTTCAATTAAAAGGCTAAAATGTTGGAATACACATACCTTTATATCAGCAACATATCCAAAACTGATCTAGGCATGAGATCAACTCCGAGCATCAGGTTAAAATACTAGCCTCTTAACACAATTAGGGTCCGAAACCCCAAACCAATTTAAAAAATTTAAAAAAATTTCCTAAATGTTCGGCTTTTAGGCGAAAAAGAAAAATCCACGTAAAAAAGAGTTAACAAACGAGGAACGTGCAAGCTCTTTTTTTAGTACTAGATGGTCCCCACGCGCAAGCTCTTGATTTTTAAATAGCGGTTAACCAAGATTAAAACAAAACCCAACAAAACCATCTTAACCCCCGCCTTTTGGGCATCAAATCGTAGCAAAGTTAAGCAAGTAAATCATCAGAACTTATTCATCAATGTAATTAAGGTATATCGAGATTACCCTCCCAAGCTTTAAAGGCGGATTTAAGCCCTTCGGTTACAGGCATGATGGTTATTTCACCCCTTCAGAGTACCAAAAGATTGCGTCCAAAAGATGTTAAGTTTCTTAGTGGGGTGACTTGGTGGTGGTGGCTTCTTCTGACGACCCACCGTAAAAGTTTCAGATCCAAGTCGAATTCTCACTACCATCCTTCTAGTAAACCCTACTTAGGCCCATCCATAAAATTAAATATCAGGCTTAATGCTTTAATTTACTGCATAATAGACTAAAAGCAGAAAACCCCAGCAATGTCTATTTGATAGAGATAACCTAGATCCAAGCCATATTAGTAAGATAAGTGTTTTTATTTTTTAAGATTTAAAATTTTATATAGATATCAACCATAGGAAAATAATACATAAATGCCTACATTCCAATTGAATTTATTTTATATTAATATATCATTAATTTGATTAAAAGCCTTCAACCCACCAGCCTAAAGGTGCAATAGGCAAGAGCCAAATTAAAACTAAAAGATACTGAAAATATCTCCACGCTAAGCTATCTACCACCTAAGAAAGAATTTTACTTGATACAGCAAACCTAGAGATACACTTTATCTGCAGATGCTAAGCTGAGAAATTTCATCAATGAGAACTAGTATAAAAAGGCTCAATTAAATTTTAAATTTTCCACTAGTAAGAAAAGATAAAAGTATAAATCTCAAACATACTTCTGAATTGTTACTGATTACCTTTTTCTTATTAGTAAAACAGACTGAAACCTGCATAAAAAATTTAATCAGAAGAACTTAAATTATGACATATATGAGTATTAGATTAAACCCCACCCTTAAAGACATAGTTCACTCTCCCATCACTTTCCTGGCAATAAGTACTATATGACAACATCCCCTTTACTGTACAAAAGATTTAAAGTTAGGTTAATAGTGCTAGCATAAATCTTTGACTAGAATATTACAATTAGGCTGATAGAGCATTGCTAAATTGTTATTCTTTATATTGATAGAGTATATCTCTCATGGAGCTTACTGAATAATTAAGGCTGCACCTCCAGTCAAGATAGGTTACCACCCACAGCACCAGCTAGAATACTGCCTTTACAGCCATCCATAATATTTTGTGCAAAGTGAGTAGGGAGCATACCTACACCTGCAGGTAATCCTGAAATTGGAACCCATAGCTAGACATTTGGTATTGCAAATTCCTTAATTTGATATTAAATAGGGATATTGGAGGGTTTATTTTCATAAAAACTAAAGATAGGTAGTAAAGAAAATGGAGTGACAGAAGAACCTGTTGGGGACTGCTGCCCTACAATCTAGAAGGGTAGGGAATAAGAGTTGGGGTATATCAATGCTCAAAAATATTCATAATTGTTCCCTGTGGATTGACATGTTAAGGTTTTTGATGATAATTTAATCTGAACTGACTGGATAATCTGTTTCAAAAATTTTACCAAATTTTTTGTGGCACAATTCCACCTAGCTAGATGGCAACAATTCATTCAACATCTGGTAGCATTATGCCCAAGGCCAGTACAGGTAAAGCAGTCCTATTTTAGATCAAATATGTTCAGCATACCTGAGCCTATTGGGGTAAGCTCACCTTCACTGGTGGCAAGGAGGGAAGTTGAGCAGGAAATTTAAAACCTCAATTAATTTAGGAAATTCAATTCCATTTGATACCAAGCTGTTAGTAGAGACAAAGCCCAAACTAGAGGAGGAGGTCTTCTGGTAAGGTGAGGAGCTGCATTATTCCTATTGGCGATGGCTTCTGGCCATTACCACCTCCTAGCACACTACCTGGATCTTCTACACCAACTTCTTGGCGGTGGGAAGAGGGGGTATTTGGAAACCCTTCATGGGGTATGATGTCACACACAGTCAGCTTGCAGACCTTGGATCGCTTAATGTTTGAGGCTGACTCATTACTCAGTGGGTCTACTCCATGCAGAATAAGAACCATAAAACTTTTGCTTAAATCACAATCATCCTCATAGAGCAAATAAAACTCTGATGCTACCTGTAAGTCTGGGGGATTAACCCCTTCACTTGGACCAGGTGGCATTCCCATCCCCTTCAAAAAAGGATCCAAAAAGGCCAGCTGCCCCTCTCATCTCACAGGGTGACCTTGCCCATGTGTTGGATAAATGATGGATAATAGCTTTCCCTTTGAAGACCCTGCCAATCATCCCTGCATTAACTTCCGCCAAGTTAGTATGGAAAATTGAGGTAATTTGTGTCAAGTTATTGGGAATCTGTCAACCACTTAGATGAAAGGTTTAAATAAAGTCAAGGACAATAGCCTTTGGCATCAAAGCCTGAGTGCCCTAAACTCTTGGCAACAAATCCTGACAGGTGCATACTTTTGGCAAACATAGCATCTATTGTCCAATCTTTGACAAATCTTGCTGATGGCATTGGGCCATTGGAAAATGTATCTGACAGTTTGAAACCCACCCTGGACACATCAAAAACTTCATCCAATATTACTCACTTAGTCAAATGGATGCCATAGCAACTGGATATGGCCAGATTGGGTGCCCTGAACCTGTTCCCAACCTCTTGGAAACCCCTATGTGGGGTGGCCTTGGGTGGTTTCTGCCATCTGTTAGGAAAGACGATGTCACTCAAGTTGGCGGAACTAATGAAAATCTGCAAATTGGGCATCTGTTGACAAACTGACAGCAACTCAGCTCACCACCAATAATTTTAGAAGTCAGTTTAAAAATTAATTTCTCCCCCCATTGCCTAAAGTTTTCCAGGTTAGGTCAAATCTTGAGGGCCCCAATGCTTCATTTTCCCAAGCTATTGTCAGGGAGACAGCATATGAAGTTTATACTGTCCTGCCAGTCTTAATAAAAAAGCACCCAAAAGGCAAGCCATAATTCCAGAGTCATTGCTGCATGGATGATGTTGACTTGTGTGGAAAGATGTGCAATGATTGAGCATTGGTGAAGTGTAAACATAATAAGGAACCCAGTAAGGAACCAGGCTGTTGCAATTCCAGACCCAGTGGCCTTGCTGCAGAGGGTTGAACAATTGTACTAGCTACTTTGGGATACTCCATGAGAGGTGTTAGAATTCTAGAGGCTTCACTGCTTATTCATGAATATTAACCCCTAAATGATAACTATGCAGGTTAAGTTTGCTCACTCTTCACGTTGTCTGATGATATATGATATATGATTGAAAAAAGTATGAAGATTATTATCCATAGTTGAATAGATAACCAGTTGTTAGTCCATTGCTTGACCAGTATTTCTCCTCAAAATACTAGGGGTCCTCAGTAGGGATTTATATCCTTATACCGCCTAATTTGATTCACACTTAGATCCTTAGTTTATGGCCTCTCTCTGATGACACAAAGTTAGCAGCGATTCCTGTCTCAGCTCATCTTCCCTTCTTAGGATCTGCAATCCTTACTCTTTATCCTTCTAAAGAGTCCTCAATTAAAGCACACAGTAATTATTTCCTAGAGATGAATAGAACTAAAACCAAAGAATTTTGCTAAAGCCTAAAGTCCGTTTTTTTTAAGTGAATTATCAGGGAAATTTATAGTGGGAATTTGGTGCCCAACCCTTGGTTGGCACCTCAGCCTTTAAACGGCAGCTGTTGCCAATATATTACCCTTTGTCATCTCATCAGCGATGGTATTCCCCATCCTAGTTAGGATTCCATTGTAGACATCCCTGAGATTTAAAATGGGAAAGGTCAGAAAACGTGTCTCTAACGTTTTCTACTTAATCCCAGTGAACCAACCATATTTGGCAAGCGACCTGCTTAGGTAATGGGACTTTTTATCCCATTATAGCAGGTTGCAAACCAACTGCTCAATTTGCTAGTTGCAGGTGGCATCACTTGCCTCGCAACTTTCTCCTTAGATTCCCAATTGGTTGGTAAAGAAACTGACCAATCCCAATTGGTACACCTGATAGTTAATCATAAATCAACTATCTGATGCCCCCATTTCGCTGGTATCTCTGCCCAATGAGATCTTAAGCATTCATCAGGATTGATACCCATTGGATCTGAACCATGTGAATTATCTAAAATTCCCCAAACATTGTTAATCTGAAATTTGGGTAAACCAATATCCAATTCACTTGCTATATTGAATTATCCCCTAGCAATCCATGGTAATCTAGATGGCTGAAAATGTGGGCAAAAATCCAAATACATCCCCTCTTGCCTAGATTTCCAGCGAGAATAGGATCAGGACAGGAGAATACCACCTTGGATGCCAGCTTGAATACCTCTTGGTCACTAGTGGAGCACAGCCAATCTGAACTTAATGCTGCTCAGGACAACCTTTGGCATACAGTTCTCTTCCTCTTCCTCCTAGCTACTGCCTACTCAGAGCATGGTCCCCATGACCTTCTGTCATGCTGGGCTGATCAATTTACTCATGAAAATATTGATCCCAAGATATGGGTTTACCCATGTCAGGGCATATGACCCACTGTCATATTTAGGATTCTTGGTCTGGCATCCTCAATCTTCTGATTATCCTCCTCATCCTTGACAGAAGATTCTTGCCATTGATGTTTATTTTTTATATGCAATTAAGAATTCCCATTTATACTCACTCTTTTTATTTTCTTGTAATAGCTTCTTGGCTCATATCATTCTTAATTCTTCTCTGAAGAGCTTATCTCATTAATTTTGAGATTAATTTCTCCAAACTTAGAGCTTAATTGATTTCAGAGTGCATAATATCAGCTATTATAAAAGTCTGACATCCCCCTCTCATCCAGCTTATATGTCAAACTCAGAGTCTTGGTATCAATAACTGCTCAACAGCATGTCCAATAAGGATCTTTGGATCTTCCAACTGATGAGTCAAGCTTCACGATGGAACCTCTTTTATAGTCCTCTTAGGAATCATACTCCCAGTCAAGTACCCATGAACAGTCCTTCTATGAATTACCAAAAACAGTATCCAACCCTGATGGAAACCAGGTTTGCGGGCATCTTAAATAACTTCCAACAAATTCTCCCTCTGTTGTTGATTCCTGAGTTAGACTTCAAAACTCTCCTGGATTCAGCTTTATTTGCAGATACTCCTACAATCATTATCAAACCTCCTGAAGCAATGCCCTCCACTCTTGATCAATTGTTCCTCACCGGATTGGACTTGCTTCTGTAGTGTCTCTTCTGACTTGGCCAGTTTTACAAACCAGCTGTTCTGTCAACTGAACTAGCCATTGGAAACCGTGAACATTTTGAACTTTCCCTATGCAGAGTTGAGGACCCAAGTAACTGAGGCTCTATCCATAGCTCTGAACCCCTTCAACTTCAAAAACATCCTAGTTTGAGACATTGAAACCAATGATTTTCGCTTTGCTGGCCAAGTTCTTCAAAGGTGGGTCACAAAGCTTCAAGCCTCTCTCAGCTTCCTTTTGCTCATTCTGCTTTCACTTCCAAGAAGCTTGTAGTCATTGTCTGCAGGATGCCATCTGCTCCCTGCATGACTATCTTGTTTTTGGTGCATCCCATCAGTATCACTCCCTGATGGATTAAATATGGGGCATGATTCTTCAACCCCCACCTAGTATCCCTTGCTTGATGCTGGCCCATATGTCCAATATTCTTGATGAAGCCCATTGGCAAGTGCTTAAGACAAATCTTCTGGATTCTGTGCCATATCAGGATTACTTGGGGTTATTTGCCAACTACCTATTCTTGTTCTATTATTTCCCTCCCCAATCTGGGATATTGCATTTGACAAGTACCAACTTTTTCACCTCTCTTCCCCTAGTTGTGTTCTAACAGGGATCAGCCTCTGCTCAACAAACTTGGTTTTGAGTAAGTCTAGCACTTGCTAGCGTCCAATCTCACATAATATTTGACAGATTGTTTACTCCAACTGAAATACATCCTCTCTCCCCTAAGAGGTGACATAGGCGGAATTATCCCCAAGTCAAGGACAACCAATGAATGATTATAATGATAAATCTTTCTTCTGTGCATTTTTTCTATTTTTTCCCATAATATTTTAATCTTCTTTTGTTTTTCTTCTTTTTTATATGGGAAATGAACTTCACTCAGTTCAGCGGTTCATCTTTTGTTTTATTCACCCAAACTGGTTCTGAGGTATACTTTGACCTACCAGTTTTCTATAGATCAGAGTTCTTATGTTCAAAAATAATCTTCTTTTTTGGTTCAGTGGTGCTTTTTTGGACTTAACCAAATCATCAGGACATAATCAACTTAATGGTTCAGCAGTCCTTTGGGAACATTCTTATTGTTATTTTTTTCATTGATCACTGCTCCAAATATTTAGCATGAACTCACTTTACAATCCTTCCATCCAAGTGGTTCTTGATGGAATAAGTGTCCATTGCCATCTTGGCGACAATCTTTAATGGATCTGACCAAAATTCATCTAATTTGTTTCTCTCCTGAAACCATGCATATGGCAATAAGCTTTTTTTTCGCCTACTTGGTATTCTGATAAGGCTAGTCAGTTCTTATCATCCGTTGTTTATGCCTTGATTTTTT